>VZUI01075190.1:0-61024 GCA_013401135.1 Cettia cetti
CTCTCTCTCTCTCTCCTCTCTCTCGCTTTTTTTTTTTTTTTTTTTTTTTTCTGTAATCTTCCTTTTCATTACTAATTGGAGGAGGAGCATGTATAGTGTATTTTACTTTATCTCAATTATTAAACTGATCATAATTCAACTGATGGGTTTTACCTTTGTCCAGTTCTCCTCCCAAACCCTTGTGGGAGGAGGCAGTGAGGGAGTGTGCTAGTGGCTGCTTCATGACTGGGGTTAAGCCACAACAGCCACGTAGATTTTTCTTGTCATGTGTGAACAGATGACAGAATTAGAAGCCCAGAAAGCATTCATTTTTTCAGGCTTTACATGTAATAATCTGGTACTTCCAAATTTCAGACCTTAAGAGCTAAACAGACTGTGTTTATGCAGATTTGAGACACTCAGAGCAGCATAGTGAATACTGCTCTGCATTTGCTTCCCCTACTAATAGATTTATGCTTGAGATTCTAGGTTCTCACATGCCACACCTGTGTATCTTTACAGCCAACACCACATTTTTAACCAAATCATTTTCTGTAAACAAAGTGAAGGCCTAAAACCTCAAATGAATGTAGCAATCTAATTTAAGCATAAACATTTCAGTCCAAATTATATTTACAAATCTGCTGTGGAAATACATCCACTCAGTTAATACATCAGGACCACCAGCCTATTTTTCCCAGATTACTGGGATGTTTTTGAATGTTATAATTCCTCAGAGTTGCACACTGCTCACATTTCCAACCTTTTGCACAACATGAATCCTGACTGATTTCTATAGAAGTCTTATAATGGGAGGTAAAACACTGATAAGAAACACACATAAAGGAATTAATGCCAAAATATTTAAAACTGTCACTTAACGTTTCAAGCTTTAAGAGCACTGCAAGTGCTGAGCACCTCGTAAAATCAGACAGCTAATTTCACAGACTGCACATCCAAATACAAGAATATAGTAGATATATAGGGCATGTCAGGCCTTGGTGACTTAGCCAAAACAGCACAGCCTGTCAGTAAAATAGAGCTCAGTATAAAACTAATGAGCTTATGCTCAGGTCACTAGGTCACACATAGGTCAAACATGGAAACCTTTATCTGTATCAAGACAACAGAAGTGGTCATGGAAACCTTCCTTTGTCAAAAAGCACAGGGAAAGGGCTGAAGAAAGGGCTCTTATTAATTCCATTCTGCACTTGAATAGTTCAATTTTTCTCATCTCTCACCTTTATGAGATCACTAAAATGTCATTGATTGGGCTGATGGCTTTAGACTTGGAAGAATCTCACTTGACAGTGAATTTTTTATGAACCTTGTATGTGACCTGGGTAAGTTCCTTTCCTTTCTTTCCGTGTCCCTTGATTCATGATCTAAAAAAATGGTCATATCTGTGTAGCACAGAAAAGATCAAAGCAGTAAAGGCTGCAAGTGTTCAGGTAATGAGCAGAGCGATAAGATAAGGTAAGATAAGAAAGAAGGACTGCTGCCTATTGAAGACTCCTATTCTCTATGTCTCTTTCTACTATAACAATTCTTGGGCTATCCATGAGCGTTCTCCCATGCTTTTTACTTCTGGGCTATCCACATGTGTCCTTTCATGCTTTTTAATTCATGTGCTATTCCACAAGGATCATTGGACAGCAGGATGTGGGGAAAACTTACTAGCTCCAAAAAGACCTAGTCATCTAAAGCTGGCCATGTAGATATTAGGATAAAGGTATTGAAGACACTGATTTGTAGCCTAAAAGGTGGTCCTTTGGATGCAGGCAATTATGGCAACTATTCCTTTTTGGTCTTTTCTGACTCCCAAATTCCCCACCAAAATTAATGTCTCTGTTATTAGACTGGCACACCTTGATTTGTAACCAATTCCCAGATATCATTGGCTTAAAGTAAGAAAAAACCCCAGAAAACACTTTAGGAAGCCCTTAGGTCAGCTCAGATTCATATTTTTCTTTTATAAGGTAGACTAAGGATTGATTACAGGAGAAGTGGAATCTGCAGAACAGATGGGGCAAAAAAGCACTGGAAGCAGAGGCAAGTGAGGTCTACAACCTAATTGTACCCTAAATCAGTTCTTGTTCCAGCTCTATCACAAAGGTCCTGCTGCCCTGTTACTGTTTATCTGGACATTTTTCTTACCACAATAGTATCCTCAAAGCTTCTCTGCCATAAAATATGGCAAGCTGAAAAACCAGTAGCTTTCATGCAAAAGTTATCTGTATCAAGCATTTGCCACATCATGGTATAAAATGCCAGCTAATGTAACCTTGAAGCTGTATGTAAGAGCAAAGCAATGATTACAATTTAAACCTGGTGCAAATTTCACAAAAGAAGCCCCTACTGCTCAGCAATCCATACATAAGGACCTGCTACTGCCTAACTGCTGACAATATCAAGCAGTCCTCTAATAAATGAAGAAAACAAAGCTTAAAACCTTACATGTTGAAATAGCATTCCAAATACTACAAAATTTAGAACATTGACTCCCCTCACTTCTCAATATAATACAATTATCTGACATGTATGCTATGAATCATAGAATGCACAAATTACAGACAGCATAAATCCCATGTTTTGCTTTATTAATGACTGAAATGTCTCCAGAAGTCCTTGCACGTCTTTATCTGAATTTACATAATAATTTGTTAATAAGAACATAACTCACTTTCCACAGTTGTTGGTGGAAGCTTTGTCTGTTTGAAGTCAGGAAGCTGACATGAGCAACTTAAAAGCTGTTGAATGATAGCTGGACTGATTTGCTTGAAGTGGTCTTTAGAAATGGAGGAAGAACTGTTTTTCAAAAATATTTTCACAAGTTCATTGGCAGAGAAACAAACCTTTGAAGAAAAGTATATACAGTTACTAAACATCTTGCATATACCTGCATTTAATTTTGAGGTTAAATACAGGATCTTAGAAGAACACAGGAAAGTCCAGCCCTAGAAAAAAACTGCTATATATCTATACTTTTTCTTGCTTAAATTAGTTTAATTACTTCAATTACATCACTTTTTTTTCTGTGTAAACTTGATACTATTACATGTTTCAGAAACATCAGAAATCTTCGGGATAAAGCAGCTCAATTTCTAGTGAAGCCACTTAATGTCATAAAGACCTTACAAAATAATATCTCTCAATATTTTATTGTTGTATGTAATAAGAAAAATGTTTAAATGCTAATAAGAACCATATTCCTAGCTATTCTTGTGAAACTACGTTATTTGCAGTAATTAGTGCTATTAATATAAGATGCTGCCTACATCAAAGCAATACTGAGATTTTTCCTTGCATTGGATTTTCAGTAAGCTATGGAAATAAGTTAGCTTTTTAAATTCATTAAATGAGGGCATGTCAGCAAACTAGATCTTACATAGTCTAAAATTGGTCTAAATATTACTTAATAATTGAATTATTAGAGGTACTTCGGAATTCCAACTACTTTTTGATTTGTTTGGAGCATCTCTTTGTCAAAAGAAGTAGTTTTCTGTGGGAACATTTATATTTCAAAAATTTTCATGAAGAATTGAGTTTTCCTCTCCAGGATGAAACTTCAAATAAAATCATGTGCAGTTAAGAAAAATTCTATTGGAAATTCCTGCAAACACTTTTAAACAGAGGAACTCCAGATCAAATGTCATCTTACTTAAAGGAATAATCTTCATTTCTTAATCTCATCTGATAAGCTGTGATTCAATATTTAAAACCAAATATTTTTCTTTCATTTAAATTGGTCTGCATCTGAGACTCAAGGGATTCCTAAATATTCTTTCTCTCATTACTGAAGCTTAAACTTCTTTTGAAGTTTTTAAGTATAATTACTTTTAAGTAACCCAGTTAAAACCCAAAACATTCCTGCCTTTGCTCATCCATTAGTGTAGTAAAATATGCCTTGTGGTTCACTAAGAAACTGAATTAATTGAGCACTGATGTATTTTTTCTGAACACCACATTCAAGGCTTCAGGATAATGGGTGATCTTGTCACCTGGACCCAGCGTGTTGTGCCTCCAAGCCAAAGGAGAGCATGGAGAGCATTCAGGAGCCACCAGACTGAAAGAGACCTTAATTTTGCCTGTCCTAGGCAATGGTTTTGACTCTAGAACTAGGAAACACTGACATCCTGTATCAACTTGGAAGACTAGGATTTTGGCTGGTTATAAGCAGCATTGCTGACCAGTCAGAGCAGGGAAGATATTATTTAACACCTTCACCAACAACTTAGTGATGGAAGAGAGTGCACCAGATGGCATTCACAGGTGAAATTCAGCTGGGACCACTTCAATATGATGGGTGTGGCTGCTATTTAGAGGGACCTTGACAAGACAAAGAAATGGACTGACCAGACCTTCATGAAGATCAGAAAGACAGAAAGACAAACTTACTGTTCTTCACACAGAACAACTCCATGCACCAATAAAGGCTGGGGAAAACTGGCCAGAAGGAAGGCGGGATTGCAGACAAAGCCCTTGGGGTGGGTCCTGACAGGAAACGAACACGAGCCACCAGTGTGCCCCTGTGGCAATGCTCCCTAACTGCACACTGGCTGCACTAGCACCCAGCAGGCACTGGAGAAGGAATAGTGCCCACTACTTCGGACATGTGAGCCCACATCTGGACTATGTACAGCTGAATTACACGCAGTGGAAAATTGAGGACAGTCCAGTGGAGGACCACCAAGATGGCTAGGGAACTGCAGCACTGGCACAATGTGTCAGGAGAGGCTGAGGGACCTGGGTTTGTTCAGTTTGGGAAGAGAAGGGTTAGTGGGTATCCCAAGTCTTCAACTCTCTAAGCTGGTTAAGAGGGGAGAGGTAACCAGAATCTTCTTGGAGGCATACAGCAAAAGAATGAGAGGTGAGAGGGATTAGTTGCAGCAACAAAAAACTCCAATTTTTCTATAATAAAGAAGTCCCTCAAGATGAAGGCAATAAAGCACTGGTACAGGTTTCCCAAAAAAAGATTGTATAAACTCTGTTTTTGGAGACATTCAGAATTCAACTAGATGTGGCTCTGTGAAACCTGATCTTGACTCTGAAGTTGGCTCTTTTTTGAAAAGTACAATAGACAAGAAGATTGTCCAGGATTATTATAAACCTAAATTTCAATGTGAATTTATTACCAGTAATTTTCAACAAAAAGCAAAATAAAAATAAAAGCAAAGTAAAAATAAACTGTCCAACCATAGATAAAAATTAGCTGTTAAGGTGTACTTAGTAAAATGTTCTTAGTAAAATGGGGCATGAGGACTTGCATCTTTTCTAGTTGCAAGCCCCAGCCTTTTAAGCTTTTTAACATATGTAGTCAGAGAACTGTCTCCATTAGAAAAGCAACCATGTGTGTACTCCTGGAGGATGATATCAAAGAAATAAGCACATTGATTTTACATATTTTCATGTGAAAAACTGCATGGATGGATGGATGCATGGATGGATGGTGCATGGATAGATGGATGATTTGGGTTTCCAAAATCCACATTTGTTTAATGAGGGAGAATAAGTTAAAACATAGACATTGTGGCCTAGTTTAATGGAATTTAAGATTATTTACCTTATTAGATCATCTGCCACTTACGATTTTACATACATGTTTAAATGTAGAGACAACGATGACTTTAAAAGAAAGCAGTGACCCTTTTTCTGTGGTAATGTTTCAAATATATATTCCTATATAAAAATAAATTATGGATCTTAATGTATTTAGTAAACACAAGCCATAGATGATTCAATGTCTTGCATGTGCAGAATCTGCTACTAATAAAGCGCAATGGCTATCACAGGTGCAGGAAACAGGAGACAAAAGTAGCAACACAGCAGTGAAAAATGAAGTGTCCTAATGAAATATGTCAAGGAAAACAGGCATAGCTAAAAAGAACAGAAATGGAAAAATAAACCCTTAGAAACTAGAAATTAATACAGAAGAGAAATTATCTTCTGTCCAGATGTTACTTTGTGATTTTTTTTACGTATACAGAATATTTGGCTCTCAGTTGACTCCTAAGCCTCAGATAATGCCCCTGCACACTTATCTTTAGAGTTACAGTCAGTCTCAGAAATTCAAGAAATCAAAAACTAAGCTTTAAAAATACTTCAATTGCTGCAGAACAATTTTACTTCTTTTACAGATAGAATCATTACTGATTTCTGTCCTTCATAATTTAAAATTCATATGAAACACATTTTAAAATGACCTTAATTTAAGATTATTTTGAGACCCCATTAAAAGCCTCATCATGCTGATCAGCATGATCCTTTTTTGTGGTCAGCTGCAAAGAAACAAATGTATTGATAGTGTACGCATTTCAAATGCAATACAATTACACAGATAAATATCTATCAGAATAGCATTTAACTGGAGGAAATTTGTCTCAGCTTTCCATCATAAAATGACAACACAGAAAAAGTCAATTGCACATCACTCAGTTCTCCTAAATAGAGGAGAAACACTGCCACTGAGTTAACATAAGTGGTAAAGGATTGAAAACAAAAGAAAAGTGTTCTTTGAAGTACGTATTTCAAATGTATACATCAATATATATACAAATTATATACAGTGAAGTCTCCTTTTTTGTCTAAGAAATGATACCCAGTCTAAAGGATGGAAGTCAGTTACCATCTTGATCATTGCCATAAACAAAATTTATTTATTTTCAAATTCATAGGATAAGGATAAAATCACTTGCAATAAGCCAGTGTCCTTTAAAGTCCTCAAAGACTGGGGAGTAGCTAAGGCTCTGTTTTACAGCCTGCATACTTTCTAAAGAAGGCTTTTGGATTCCATGGATGGCTATGAAGAGTTTGGAAATGCCTAATCTTCAATTTACAGAAGCCTTTAAAAAAAAAAACTTACATAGAAACTTTAATTTACTTTGTTTTCCTTAGAGCAGAACAATCCTTTCTACCAGGCCACTTAAGGGGTCCAGAAACTCTGTGACATAAAACCACAAGAAATCTCTCACAACTGTATGTAAACATCAAAGACATGTTACTCCAGTCCTCTGTCTTGAAGAAACACCTGATTCTATGTAACCATTGTTTATCCCTCCCAATGACTTCAACTGCACATTCAACATCCATAAAGTTCTTTCCCCAATTAATATTTAAACAAATACAGCTATGCAAGTATTTCTTTTCACCTGTATCTGCATACCTTTTTGAAACTAATACATTTTACCTCAGACATATTGCATGGTTTGCAAATCAATTTAAACTTTTGTCAGTGAAATTCTGCCACCAACACTGTAATAACATAAAAATAAATTAACCTGGTCCCAATCTGTGCTCCTTTCACGATCTTCAAAATAGCTTTTCAGATAGTCTCCTTTTGTGTGGTTTCCTTTGAGTGGAGTATTTCTTCTTCCAGTATCTCTGATTGCCATACTGTAACGTCTTCTTTTGTGACTGTGAAATTGGCCATTTACAGTGCAGGTCTTTTTGGCTGTAAGCACATTTAGTAGTTGTTCTAGTTCTAGTAATTCATTAGAGAACAGATATGTTACCATGGGAAAATACACACTTAAAAGACAAAATATTTAAAGGACAAAATATTTAAAAGACAATATTTTTTTCTTTTGGTTTGTTATAACATTGATTCAATTCCTCATTTTAATACTCTTTTCTCAGTTTGGTACTGGAGGAAATTTCTGCTTAACAACTCTGGAAGTTCCAAACACCAGATCCTCAGCCTTTCCTTCTTTACATATTGCACTCAGATGTTTTGCCTATGACTGTCTCAGAAGAAAACAGATGTGACTGGAAGGTAATTTGTCTTTCATTTAATCAGCATCTCTGACAAAGTTATCTATTCATTTCTAAATAACTTCATCGTTCTTAACATTTCCCTGCATAAATGGAACTCCACATTAAGCTGCCACAGCCAGGTATTCAGATCAGGAAACAGATCCTCTATAGGGAAATCAATCTTCAGGATGTTGTGCTGCCCTTGCACTTCAGAAGTGCAGCACAGGACAGTGAATTTTTTCTCTCCTTTGACTAACTGGGAAGCATGCCTGCTCACAATACTGAGACAGGAAGGAGAGAGCCAGGATCCCTAATCCAAATCTGAGATCACGCACAGATGTACCTCATAACATAGCCTGGGTGCAATGGGTGCTTCTGCTGATGGAATGCTTGGTTATTTGAGGGGGCAGGAACTATCCTTTCTTCCTTATCACCTTCTTTCACCCCTGCACTTTCAAATGAAGCCATAGCAATAATTCCTGTAAATCTTAATTTGTCCATTAAAAAGTGATCCACAAATTAATTTTTTTTAAAAAATTGAGATTAATGGGAATGTTTCCATATGAGAATTCTTTTTTTTTTTGATCTTGTTACTTAGAAAATGCAAATTGTATAACTTTAATGGTTAATCTCACAAAAACGTTTCTGATAAGATGTTTCACTACTTTATTTTGCCTCCTTAAGCAAACAGATGTGAATGGAGCTGCAGGTATATTTGTTTTCTAAATGTAGTAAAATCTAATTTTCTTTATCTATGCTTCCAGATTCTTACTCTTTCCTGAAGTTACTATTAAGAATTTAAATAAATTTAAAGGGACAGTATAATGAGCTTGGATTTAAAATAGATTTACTCTGAAACAAACTGGTTAAGAATAACTTTTTGGTTTTTCTGAATGATATTCTAACTCCACCAAACATACAGTCCTGCTGTTATCTTCACTGGGGCCCAGATTTCACCATATATAGCTATTTAGGAGCATTGTGATGAGATGGCTCCATCCATTCTTGTGAGAAATATTTTACAAGATCTGTCTCAACAATTTTAAAATAAGGGCTTTGGTGCAAACCAGTTTATATAAGTAAAAGCTAGGAGTCCCAGTTTAGGGATAAGGATTATTATTTTTTAATATTTACTTCTGTAATTCAATCTACCTCTGTGTAACCTATGAATATCAAAAATATTTTTACCTATGCTCAATTCAAGTTTTTAATCTGTTTTAACCCATACTTAATGTAACTTTTTAGAAGTGCTTTGAAAAGCTTGAAAACTGTTGCTGTTAGCAGTTGCCACAAAAATGGAAAAGTCTTATAACAACCTTCAAAATCCATACCAGACCCCTGAATTGATGGTGCAGCTTCTTAAACTGCTAAGCAGGCACAAGTTTTTACAGAAATTAATAGCTGCTGCTGCTGAGAGCTCGGCATTTGTTTTGTTTAGTTCCGGGTTTCTTATTTTGTTATTTTTGGACCACTTAGAGCTCTCCTATACTTCTATTTATTTCTGGTTAAGTAGCATTTCTGATAAGTCCAGCAATAATTTTTCCTGAAGAAAATGAACTTTGCATACTCCAGCTTACCTGTCACTTGGAGCTCAGTGGTACTATTTAGAGAACTGAAAATATATTTTATGAAGAATTCTGGGGAAGGCAAACTTGCTTTCCCCATACAGACTCCTCGGAAAGCCAGAGTAAGGATTAAAGCAGCCAGGCGTGGAAGAGTATTTTCATCAGCACCACCTCTGTCCATTATATCAGCATTTTTCTCCAGAGTGCTCACATCAACACACTGAAATCAGAAGGAAACAGCATGAAGACAGTCCTGCTCACCTCCATTTAAATAATCAGAGTGACAGGAGGAGAAACTGAGGAGAACAATTTCACAGACAGCCAGTGTATAAAAAATGCTAAGATGTAAGCTGTAATTGCCAGCAGGACAGCGAATCAAAGGACATTTTCAGGAGAACAGGCATAGAATTAAGAATCTTGAACATTTACTCAGTGTCTAATGGGGAAAAAGTACAGCCCTTCATTCAGGTTATTTTTGCTTAGTGTTATTTTCCTGCTGCTTCTATTGTTCCAAGTGTCCTCCTCAATTACATCTACATCTGCTTCCAGAAAGTGGAAGAAAGGGGAGGAACTTTTGTTAAAGCATGAAAAATTGGATCAAATAATACAGACTTTAACTCTTCATCTCACACTTCAGAAAGAAATCTTTTAATGTCTTTAGTTCCTTACCTATTCAATGGAATCAATAGTTTTTTATGAAGTAGTTATCTGGGGAAAATATAGAAAGATATCATTTTGCAGATTAAGAGTAACTTTCCTTCTGGGTGACTAAATAAAAACAGTAGCCAATGATATACAATATATGTGTGGAGGTCTGCAAACTCTCTCACTTGCTTAGAAATGTATCCCCCTTTTCTTATTCTCTTCCCTTTTCTCATTTCTTGTTTATTTTCACTGCAAATAGATGGGTTTGGATGAAACAACAAAAACAACAACTAAAGAAAAAAATTACTTAATTTAATTTTTTTCTAACTCATATTAACAAACTTAAAAGACAGCTAGATAAGCCAATAGAGTAGTCATTTATTTCATAAATACTCATCTGTCCTTATGTAGGCCTTAAACACTTCAGAGAGAAGGCTGCCATTTTTTTTTCCTGCTCATTCACAATACATTAAAATTGTCACAACCCAAAATTGAATCTCTCATTTCAAACAAGGTATTAGGTGCTATGACTAAAGAAGAGGATATTTTCTGTGAAACCAAAACACATAAAGAGCCACTGAAAATGCTTTTCTTCCAGAACTACCCTGCACCACTGGCCCTTTTCCACAACCCAAGTGTTGTGATTCCAAGTATTACGCTATTATGTTTTGTGTACCTTTCATAAAAGAAACCTCTTTTCCGTCAAGTCGGTGAGAGGTGAAGTCTCAGTTACTGGACAGACTTGACAACTGATTATACTGCCAGCATAAACAAACAGAACCCTCAGTAAGACATTTCATGGGTTGTTATTCTATCTTGACATTCCAAACACCCCCCAATGCCTCTTTACAGTTGCTCAGATACCATTGGAGTCCTTGGAAATCGGCACGTTCACCAAGACTCAGAACCAAAAGTACTGGTCAATGAATAATTTATGGTGGGAAATGACCACACAAAGAAGACAGAGAGAAGAACTGAAGGCCCTCAACATTCTGGACACAGCCAGGTCTCCTACTCATCTTCTGTTGAAACCCTACTACATTAGGCTGTAAATTAAAATCTAATGAAATGAAAAGGCCAAATTCGACCTTTGTATAAACCAAATTTAACTCAATACATAGAACAGCTCTATGGAGCTGCAAACAGGAGGTCAACCTATACTTTAGGAGTTATCTAATCTGGCAAAATTCTGGTTTATTGCCCAGTATAAGGAAAAGTTTTTTTTCGATATTGAACTCTACAATATCATTCTATTATTTTATGGATCCTATCTGAGCTAAGGAATTCTAAAAAGCTGTGAGAAAACTCACAGCATGTTTCCTGACTTAAAAACTATGATCTTAGCTGAAAGGACTCAACATGCTTTTTTCTTTCAACTTTGAGCTTAACAATTTTTCTACAAGGCATATCCATGCTGGTAGCTACTTAGTCAAAAATGTATGTGTTCCAACTGAAGGAAGCCATCCTATCTTTGGACAGACTCCTCATTCCATCCAGCTTTGAATAGACATAGAAGTGTAGAACCTGGCAAAGATTTCATTGCAGCAAAATATTTCATTATTTCTTCTACACCAGCCAGTAATAGATCTGTTCTGTTTTATACCAGCAAAATACTTGGAGTTTGAACTCTAGAATATCATTCTATTATTTTATAGATCCTATTTGAGATAAGGATCTCAAATAAAACCTTATAGATATATCTATCTCAAATAGATCTCATAGATCAGTGGTGGTGTATCTATGCTAGCAAATATCAGAGATGAGGAAGTATTTTCTGTCATTGGAGCCAAGTGCAAGATCTTGCATCTCCACATCTGTGCTCTTTTCCATCTGCCCTAAGCAGAGTAACTGCACCTAAATTACCTATTAGGAATGGTCCCTAAAGTGCAGTATCTCCCCAACCACTTCACAGCAGACCCTGTGGAAGCGGCACAGGCCAGAAACACCTCAAAGAAAAGCATTAAACAACACACAAAACACAACACCCACATTCAACCTGTGCTCAGACACTTTCATTTACCAGTCTTCTGGAGGACTGTGATACCGGCATAGTCTCTGTCCTAGCCTAAAGGCATTACACCTGTAATAAAGATGAAGTTATTTTTACATATGTTTTCTTTACCTGGTTTTCAGAAGTTTTAAAATGTTGCCTTACTGCAGCTAAAATATCTTCAGTTTCATTCCGTGAAAAATAAAAACAGTCTTCATCATGTCTTAAACTAAGCATACTCTGTAGGTAAAATTTATAATCCTTATTCAAGCTGAATTCTGAAGAACACATATCTCTACGATGAAGAATGTAGTACAGAAGAATAAGAGAAATTCTCTCAAATACTTCTTCACTGAGATGGTCTTCTAAATCCCCTCCAGCTATTAGTAACAAAGCATCTGGTTCAAGGCACTGTGAAGAAAAAAAAAAATAAATGGAAATTCAACTCAAGTGACACCCTGACAAGCATCTGCAAATACAGATAGGAAGGACAACAGAAGAATACAACTTCTATATTTAAGGGGTCAAACCCAAAACTATGCAGATGCAGGCTGATGGAATGGCAGGAGGAGGGTGTAAGTAATTCATTGCAGTCCTGTGGCTGCAATACCACACCATGAGGTTTGTTTCCAGAGCCCCTTTTGTTTTTAAGAAAAGTCGAGTGTCCTAGAGATGGCACTTTGAGCAACCTGGTTTATCAGGAGGTGCCCCTGCTTATGGTAGGGGGAGTGGAACTACATGAACTTTAAGGTCCCTTCAAACTCAAACAATTCTATTCTATTTTGTAATTCTATGATTTAGTGGTTTGAGACTCCCTACAATTAGGAATAATTCTGATCAATCATTGTAGAGAGTGAAAACCTTCCACTGTTCAGCAGATTATGTTTCTGGTTACAAATACATTTGATAAGGGCTAGGGCTATTCATATTTTCATCTGTGCATTCTATATGTGATTACATTATAAGATAAAAACAGTTGCTGAACTGTAGTTAATTGAGGTTATGTAAACACAAGTTGTACCATATTCAATACACTGCTGAGAGACATAATTGAGCCTGTAATCACACAGCTATTTCTATGTTTCTCAATGAATTCTGTTAACTGCAACAATGAGATCCAGCACAGAGAGTCAGCACAAGGTCTCAACCTCATTTAGTCCTTCAAATGCATTTCAAGAGGGACAGAAATTACATATTCACCCTGTGTAGGCTTTACATCTGAGCACAGATTTTTTTAATATGTGTATACATCCATCTCTCTCTCTCTCTCTCTCTCTCTCAATTTTTTCTTGATATAAAGACACATTTGAGAAACTTGCTGCTCATACAAAAGTTAGTCTGTAAATTAGACCAGCAGACTAGTAGAAGTCTATCTCGGGCTATGAGAAATGAGACACTGAAATCCAAAGTAAAGAATCTTTCTTGAAGAGATTTTGTAATTAATGTTATTTATTCTGTGGGGTTTTTTTTTTTTCTAACAGATTCCTTTCCAAGCATGTTATAGATGTGTGAGCTAATATCCACAATAGTAGAGCAGCTGAACTGTACATTTCAGAGAAGAAACTACATCACATGAGATGCCATGGGACGATCAACACTGTTCTCTAATAAATTAATGAATCCAGACAGAATCCAGTTTGTCAGAATAAAATTTTTGCGGGTACAAGCGTGATGTGTTTGGTGGGGGTCACTGTGTACATTAGCTCATTTTCTTACACTGAATCTGGGTTAATAAAACAAACATTGTCATATTCAGAAGCCAAAGTTCCTTGGAGAAACTGAGAGGTCTGATACTTTTAAATATGAAGAATTTTTTAAAAAAATTTCTCAAAATAATGAATCTAAATTTAAAGAAAAAAAAAGAAAAACAAAGGAAAATTGTAGATATTAATAGCCAAATTAACTATTTATATACATAAATAAGCTAGATTACAATATGATTCACTGTGTCCTGTCCTACCCCCATTGCTTATCAAGGTTTAAGTTTAACATTTCCTAATGCAGTCTCTGAGAATTACTCTTTGGACTAGGAGGACTCTGTTCTGTTTTCTGTCCCAAAGACCTCAAGTCAGTCCACCAACATCTATGAACACTCAGTAGTAATACAATAAACATATGGCATGAAGTGGAAGATTTTCAAGGATTTCTGTAAGATTTCAAAATCCACTGAGGATAAATTGCAATCAGTGAGTCCATTGTTTGCTCTAGCAAGGAAGATGACTGAAAAGAGAATTGCTAATTAGGAGGAAGCAGATGCATTGTAAAAGATGCAGTTACTCCATAGCATATGGGTAGCCCATGGTGAGTGACCCTTGAAGAGATATTAAGAGGATATAAAGTGGTTTGTCAATAGGTTGGGGGTTTTTGTTTGTTTGTTAGTTTATGGTTTTTTTGCTGCTACTAATATTTTCACAGGAATAACCATACATCCTTGAAATCATACATCCTTCAGAAATGCTTATTTCCTACAAAAAAAGAAGCCCACAACTTGGGCACTGAAGTTTGAGTTTCTTTTGTTTAAATGGTCAGAAGTTCCAAAACCATTTTTTTTACTAATGCAAGAAATAGATGACTTCTCTGTGAAGAAATGTCAGACACTATTCAAAAGCTGCCAGCCCCTACCCAAAGAGTCTTAGGGCCACAACATAACAAAAACCAGAAGAGGGTCTAAAGAAAGTGTTAAACTTCTCTGCTTTTGAGCACCCACTAGAGATATCATAAAAAAAAAAACAAACAAAAACAAGTTTGAAACAAAGCCATGTGGAATAAACAGACTCCTGGATTTAGAAAGTAAATTGAATCTGAAATCAATTAGTGATTCCTAACAAGTATGAGGAAGAAAATGCCAAGCTAAGGTGGGGCATTCCATTTCAAATTTTGATGAACTTGAAGGATAGTGCTTCTTGTACAGTTTTTGCTGTCTTGGTTTACCAAATTTTGTTAAATCACCATGGGAAAATTTCAGCACAGTACCATGTGGGCTCCATGTGACTGAAAATGCCATGTCTCTCTCAAGGATTTTCCTACAGAAAACCACATTCCTGTGGTGCTGGCACAGAAACTCTGACAGTTCAGGATGTGTGCAATGTTTCTGACTCAGATGACAGAGGACACTGAGGAGTACTGAAAATTCTGTAAGTCCTCAAAGTCTTCCTATAGAAAATTTCCAAGATGAAGCCTGAACAGAGGAGCAGTACTGACCATAGTAAGCCCCAGCTAAGCTTCCCTTAGATTTTGTTCATCCAAGGACACAGTGGCCAAGCTCTCCAGAAATACATTACAAATATAAGAAAAAGCCATGACAGTCAAGAAGAAAAGCAAATAGGACAAACAAAAACTAAGTCCCCTGCTTTGTGATTTTTAGGAGGAGTATATACCCATGTTTAATACATTGTCAATTTTCGGTCGGGGCCCAAATCTGATGCATATTCTTTGCCCATGTGCCAATAATCTCCTTTATAGAAAATTATCTATTTAAGTAATGACAGGTACCTACAATATTTATGTATGAAATTTCACATTTGGGCTCATATGAAAAATGGGAGCATTTTTAGAAAGGGTCAATTAAGTGAGCAGCTGTCTACTGCACACGATGAAAAGATTCCCACTTCATTGGCTTGGCAGATTGCTGAGAACAGAACCTTGTAAAAGCATTTACCTTTCAGACTGTCTTCATAAGTGTGACCTTTCAGACTGTCTTCATAAGTGTGGCATAAAGTGACACTGCTGTATGTAGGTCACTGAACAGAGCCAGAGTAATGAAAGCCAAGGCTGACCAAGCCCTTTGTCGCCCCTTTCAGCTAAGTTGCTCAGTAACACTGTCCCTGTCCTTTCTTCATTGAATCTGAACTGAGTTCTGAAAATATTCTCAAGTAGACAACCAATCCCTCTGTGCAACTGTACCCTGGACTACTTCCAGTTTCAATTTGGATTTGGAGATTCATTGTTCTGCCTTTCATTTTCCTTGACCTGAACTGCTTACAAAACCCTCCCCTAATCTTGAATATTTCAGTGAAGTGGCACATAAATCTAAGACAATCCTGTCTGGGTTTTATTTTTATGAAGTAAAATCCAGAACAACAACAAGAAAAGTGGCAGAACTGGTCCCCAGTGTATACCTATGTCTTTCCATAGTGGAAATTCTGTGCCCCAAATTCAAACTCGTGCTTTTATTGTTAGACCAGGTTTCAGTGGAAAAATTTTTGATGGAAAACAAACACTTAGGAACTTAATGTTTGTCATGTTTGGAACATCTCTTCATGAGCTCAAACAATAATTAATAATAATTCAAAATGAAACAAAGCAGAGACTCTTTTTTTTTTTTTTTCTGCAACAAGAAGTTTTTTACATGTTTAGGTATCGTATTCAGGAGAGTATCACTCTAACAAATGATAGAACTCACTGATGATCCTGTAAAGATATCCCTCATTAATTGAAGCACTAACCAGATTACAATCCTCTTGCATGCCATAAATCCGCTGTGGGCACTCAGCTCTCTCCAGTAACATTTTGACCAGTTCTCGTGAGTGGTTCATGTGGAGCTCAGTGTTTTCAGCTGAGAGAATGCGTAAAACTTCCACCAGAGAGCCTCTGCTGGGAGGATTGCTGCCATCCTGCCCATGCTCTTCCCCAGGCTGTCCTTCAGCAATGAGCAGGCTGAATATGAAAGCAGAACATACCACCCCAAGAGCTGGATGCTTGGTCAGAAAACACATCTCCTCTTCCCGCAGTGCGTGATCTGCACTGAATGTTGGATTGTTGTTTGCACTTCACAGCTTAAACTGGAAACCTGAAGAATCTGAATGGTAAAGGGGAAAAAACCCAAGCCTTTAATTAGTGCGAATGCAATATGTTCGAAAGGATTTATTAATTGGTCGGCTAAGCTGATTTGCAGTGACAAGCTGTTTTTGAACAACAGGGAGCCTGTAAGGGCTTTAAAGCACAGAACAGCAGGAAACTAAGACAGCCATGGCCTCAAAACTTCTTTAGAATTACCAACAAGAGGTTGTCTCAAAGTGCCCTTCCCTCTTCTTAAACATAAAGTCTGTGGCTTTCATTTCAGTGTTATGTTATTGTATTCACTAATAATTCTTTTCAGTAAGAATAGGAAAATACCACAGCTTTCACTTCTATTTCATCGTGAAAACAAGGTTTTAGTAACAAAAATAGCTGTAAATAAATAATGCTAATCTAATACAAATATGAATGTGCAGTAATTATGTTACATAGCAATAATATAAAGCAGTTTATATTGTCAAAACACTTTACCAACATTACTAAACTCCAGCTATACAGCACAAAGAAAGAAGGACGTACTTAAAACTTATCACTACTCAGACGGGAGAATTACAAACCTCAGGTTATAATTTCACTCAAAGAACTCAGTGAATAAACAAGACAAGCTTAACTTGCTTACTCTAGGTACAAAAGACGTTTTGTACTATAAATCTCGCTTGTCACAAACTTTCCTAATGAACTACTCCTTCTGCTTTAACAGCAATCTCTCTCAATATCAAAGCACAAGAAATACGAAAGAGTTCACTACTGTTTTCCACAGAAGTTTTGATTTTATTGATGAGCTGATGCTGGCAGTGATATACATATTCAGATATAACACACATGTGTTAAATAGCCACACATATGCTCATCTTCTTTTTTAACTGCAATATGATACACGTGTCTTATTTTAAAGGAAACTCTGCTGACAAAGTATTTAAAATTGAAAAAGAGCTGAATTCAAACGGGCATTTAGTCAGATAAAAGTTAGTATGTTTTAGATAGTCAGAAATCTTTTGGTGTTTAGATATATTTTGCTGCTAGCAATTAGGAATATGTATCATTTTTAAGAGGCTATTATGAGCATTTATTTCTAAATGTTATTTTCTTACCTTCTGAAGGGAAAAAGAATGCTTGTGTATCTAGCTTTGTGGCCTTCTGAATCCTCAGAAGTATTTAGCTGCTGGAAGTCCAATGTTTTTAAAATTCCTTGATGGTGCTCTGGAAGCTGGAGAGGATTAGTTTATTGCTGCCTTGAAAAGTTTTCAGTTGCTATGGAGAGAGCTGCCCTTAAGGTAACAATGGAGGTGGATAGGAATTAGAACATGTTCTTCTTGTACTTGCAAATTCTAAGCATTGCATTATTGAATTTATTTCATATATTCTAGTAGTTATCAGTCTATGTAAATAGTCTACTTTAGAAGTACAAGGTGTATAATATCTACTAAAGAATGTATTTCATTTTGATGGATAATATATGCAAGTATTTATAACTGTTCTCTGTGTTACTAAATCATTTGATCAATTGTACAACAAACCTGAATTTTGTTTTTTTATTAAAATATAACTACCTTTTCAAAACATGAGAACACAATAGAAATAGAAACCTTTTCAAGCACATTCATAGAATTATTTTTTTTCTTTGCAAAACACTGCCCATAGAAAACAGCCTCTTTCATCCCTACTTATCCTGAGTCACATTTGCACCAACTGTAAAAGATGGGATAGCTCAGCCTGTGGTGAAAAAAAAGGATGTCCACCCACTCAGATTTTCCAGAGGGACGCTGATACAAAGTTGACATTTACATCACCACACCATTACAGTATTACTGCACTGGAAGTTAGTGAAAACTGTCACGACTGACAGATTTCTACAGAGACTGGTGCACCAGTCACAGCATTTTCCCACCTTCCAAACCTTCCCTGCTATTGTGAAGGACTACACTCTCAGCTGGCTCAACAAATCCTGTGAAGCACTAAGCTTGTAGTAATAGAATATCATCATTCTTTTCAAAGCTAGATTAATGAAAAAAATCTGGGTTCTAAAATGTCAGTAATGTCTCCTACAAGGTGGTGAGCTCCAAGGGAACAGCCTTGTTTTAGCAAGACTGAGAACTGACAACTGATGCTGACTATAAAAGAATTCAACTGACAACACCAGCTTGAGGGAAATGCAGAATGTAAACAAATGTTCTCAAAAATACAAAGTACAATTACATTCTTGTGTGATGAAGACTGAGTATTTTAAAATCAGTCCTACTTTTAAATATTCTTTAATTGTACTTCATAAATTAAAAAAGATATTTATCAAACTAACATTTCTAAATATACCACTTTATGAAAACAAGAATTACAGAAATTTTTCATATAAATATTTTTATAAGAATGACTGAAAAGCAGAAACACATGATAATATGTGTTTCCTCTGGCTTTTATATAATTTGTTTTGTCAAACAAAGCTAACCATGTCCAGATTTGTTCCACTAATAAAAATAATTTCTCAGATAACGGGGGAATAGCTTCCAGCATTTAATTCTGGGGATTGCTCAACCTCCAAACAAACATAGAATAGGTCTATCTGTATATAATTTGATGGTTTTTGTATAATTACAAATTGAAACTAAGAATTCATTCCATCCAATTAAAGTGTACAAACAGAGGGTGAGTGGTTTCAGTTTACTGAGAAAAGCTAACATTTAAAAACACATTTGATGATTCATAGCTATTGAAAGCTTCTGAGAGATTTGCATAATGATACTGGCTACAACTTACTTTAATATTTATATTACAGAGTGATGGTAATAGAAGAAAATATTCAGTACATTAAAAAAAACCCCATAATAATTGGTACAGGGTACTATGGCTGATCTCAAAGGGGAATTCACTTCCCTTTTTATGACTAAGTGTTGCAAACCTCCTCTGACTTGGAAATGAGCTTCTCAGTGGTGGCAAAATCACTGACAGTGACTCAAGGCTCACCCTGTGCTTTTACCCTTGACACTGTGTGTTCAGTCATGCCACTGCCATTAAAGAACTATTCTGTCTACACAGCACTTGGATTACTTCTTCTGAAGTAATTGCTGGCATCAGTTGCCAAGCCTTTTCTTCAAACCCTTGTGCAGCAGCGTTATTCCCCCACTACTTACCCATCCCGAAGCTGTGCCAACTGATCAAATGGGAGCACAACAACTACAGAGCTGTGCAGTTAGATGCCCATTAGAAATTTACTGAGATACACAGACAAAAATAAATCACTTATACAGTTTAATATCTTAAAACTTCCCAAAGTACCTACCACTAATATTGTAACTCGTGTGTTATGAGACTAACATTTTGACTCAGATTTTACTGCATGCCTTTTGGAGAATTTTGATAAAGGGGAAAAAAAACTCCATGCACAATGCTCATAAGCCCGACTCTCCATTTACTGTAGAATGATAATATGCATGGAAGAAAGAACCTTGAGGAGAACTGGAGAACTGGGGTAACTCAGAGTGAAGAACATTACCATTCTAACATGACAGCAGACTCTCTATAGCAAAACCAAAGGAAGGATGAATTTTCTGACTAAACGAACAATTTCTAAAAAATTATAATTCCATTTTACACTTACATACGTTGGAATGTTAAAGCAAGGACCTTAGATTAAGAATTTTCAGAAAAAAAATCAGTATTTTTAAATTAGTTTGAATCGTTACCATGCTGGGCTACTTGCAAGAAAGTAACTTATTGCTGACATAGGTGTATGACCCAGAAAAAAAAGTAAAAGAAGAAATAAGATAAAAAGAAGAGTGATAAAAATGTAAACTTCTCAAAACTCTATTTCACAACCAGATTCATGATCCCAGACACCTGCATATAATTTTTTTCCACCCACAGAATCTTTTAGGATTTAGAAAGCTCATACAGTAATAACTTACACTCTTAGTGAAAAGGAGTGAAGGCGATTTAGAAATGGCATAACTAGACATAGAACATGCAGCAAGGTTACAGGGGTTTATCTATTTATTTAGTTTTCATTTTAGTGAGCCAGTAAGGCTAACTGCAGCTTATCTGGCTTCTCCTACCTTCACACCTGCTGGGAGAACAAAAGCAAGTTGCCCATTCACAAACACCACGGATAACTGCACTCTGCAATTTACTGTGTTTCAAACCATTGGTGAATAAATTGTACAGGAATAGGAAAACTCTTTAGAGGACTCACTCTGAGATGACAAGGGCATTCCCATGAGCCCTACCAACACGACAAATGGCTTTATTTTATTTTTACAGCAGAATGGGAGAGGATGTAGGCATAATTTTAGCAAGACCCCTGCTGAACTTCACATCATACTGGGTAATGCAGCTATATAACTCTTATTCCTTCAGTACTGTGTAACTTGTTTTGATGGACTAGCCAAGTGCATTTTTTTTTCCTTTTTACTAATTGCAGCAATTATGGCAAGTAGAAGAGAATCCTCTACAGCTTTCCTCCATGTTATTAATGTGATGTGTTCACATTCTATAATTACAGCCATAGGCAGCATATTGACAAACGAAAGAACTACATTTTGCATGTAATTTGTGTAGAATTTCAATACATTGTGTAGAATTTCAATACATAAGATATCTTTGCCAATGTAATGCCAGGGTGCTCTAATAAAAAATGTTAGTACTTTAAAAATACCATAGTCAATTAAGCTTTTTTGACATCACATGTCAGTCTTTGCAATATCACATATATAAAGGCTGCCAATGAATTAAAATAAATTAATATTACATGTATTAGCACACATATGTGTGTGTGTTTATATATGCCTAAAACAAATCTTGTTTTAGTTCAGGATTACAAAATTCACTTAGTAGAAAGTCTTCGAAGACACCTTGGAAATCTATTTACATTAAAGTAAAAAAAGCAAGAAATAAAGACGTTGTAGATAGCTATACACTCAAGGCCACCAAACTCTCTTACATTTTAAGAAATATACCTCCATGGGTGCCTTCTCACATATTAGAGAATTTAAGGTGAAATTTATTGCCCTAAAATATTACTGCCATCAAAACTGCTTTGAAATTAAATGAAAGTATTCATTCATATAGAAAGTTTGATCTAAAACTTAATTGCCTCCATCTGACTACAGACTTCTCCCTCACACAATCTCTCTGTTGTTAACTATCTGGTTGTGTTTAAAACAAAACAGAAAAAGAAAGCCAAATTACACTTGGATGTAGGTATAACCATCAAGACTATAGCAATTATAATCAAGAACTTAGTCAGAATAGGAGATAATAGTATCTTGGCTATGAAAAAAAAAGGAGGTTTCATAAATACGGATATAATTTTTTACTTAAAGAACACATAGGTAAAAAAAATGCTCTTGTGTTTATTATTCTTAGGAACATTAGAAGCCTAACTTCCATGAAGGTATCCAAACATTGAAGTACAGCTACTAGACAATCAAGTCACCTTCAATTATCTCACTTCCTCTTATACTGAAGAGATGCAGAAATCAGTTTCTTAGCTTTTCACTGCCTATTGTATGGTTTTGTTCTGCAGTGTTATCAGACTGTTATGTGTATTGTTTCTTTTTTGTTCCTTTAATTTCCAAAGAAACTGGGTTCAAAAACTGAGTTGATCTTACTAAGAGTGTCTTACCTGGTCCAAAGCATTTACAGTCCAGTCATGTATGTTGAACTATTAATTTAAATAAACCAAATGAAATATTGTGTAATATTACAGAATAGAAGGCTAACTAACATTTCAGTGGAAAAAAATAACCTCTTGAAAATTAGACTGTTCATCTTGTAGGAAACTGACATATATTTTATGTTGCATCTTTAGCCATTAACTTCTGACCCCAAATACTGATTTTTCCCTTTCCTGCTGATACTCATCAACTTATGCTTGAAAACCATTCAAATGTTCTTTATGTATTTGCATGGGTTTTTTGTTACATAAACTTTCATAAAATATTTATAAATAATTTTTACTATTAGAGAAATTGAGATAAAAAGTGATTTTTTTGTTTTTTAAACTATGACTCATTGTTCAGTTTTAAAGAAATTCTCACAATATGGAAGAGTCATTTCAGACAAAAACCTGTTGTCTGAGAGATGAATGATGTTTCTCAAGGTCTTCTTGTCTACCCAAAAAAAAAAAAAAAAAAAAAAAACAAAACAAAAAAAAAACTTCTGTGTCATGAATACAAGCCAGAATGAGAGAAGACAGTTTCTTTCCATCTCTTTGTCATAAATTCAGAAAGAGTGTAAGTGGTACCAACAGTAAGAAGAGCTTACAGAATATTTGAGGGCAGAATATGTGTTACTGCTTCAAGTAACAGATGCTGAAGCAATAAAGGTGAAAAGAAAAAAAAAAAAAGGAAAATCCTAGAATGGAAGGACATGAAAGAACCAGCACCGATAGAAAACAATTTAGCCAAATACAAATTTCACTGCATGACAGCAACCTTACCTCTACCTTTATTAAAACTACTGACTAACCACTACCTCTCCCATATAACCTGGTATATTCATTGTTTGAAGGCTTGGTAAAAAGAGTACTGAGAACTTATTACAAACTGAGGAGTTCATAATAAGAAATGTTTGTACTTTATGAAAGAAAAAATTTCACTTTTAAATTTTTCACTTTTCTCTTTATATAACCATAGTTAACCTGAATACCAGTATTCACAATAAATGTGCATACACAACCATTAGATTGTAAATTAAACACTTGCTTTTTTCTAGCCTATAAGAAACATACAGAAAATACAAAAATAACTACTATTTTAACTTTGCAAATACAGTTTGAGTTAAAGACACCATATATCCTCATAGAATCGTTCTATCCAATTTAGGAACAATTCTTTTTTTATCATCAAGAAGACACACTTCATTCTGCTCAGTGTTGGCCAAAGAATTCTTCGTGTCACTAGCTCCTAGAAAAGACTTGCTGTAGGCAACTGTAGGTGTCAACTGTCAGTTCAGTGGCCAATCCACTTCTATCAATTACTGTAGCCTTTAATTTGCATTAGGCTGTATATATTTTGCTGGGTCTGTGGCAAGTATAATTTAAGAAAATCCTGAAATGCTATCTTCAAAGCACTATGCTAAAGATAAGCTCAGCTTAAAGCTTACAAATGGATTAAAATGAGGTAAAAAGAGCAAGAGCTAGAAATCCACATAAGTAAGTGTAAGTTGCATCCTAAAAAGCAAAACAGCAATTTGCAGCACAGTGAAAATTTGGTACCAATACTGTCTCTGTAAAGATTTTTCAAGCCTTGCCTTCTGCTGAACAAATTCTTCCAAAAGTACAGAAATAGGATTTATCTTCTCCTTTGCTCCTCATGTCTCCTCTCTACAGAAAAGGACAAGAAAAAAATTTGTTAAAAAAAAAAAAAAAAAAAGGATTCATGTACTCTTGAATTGCAGTTCATGCTAATTCTCTTCTAAGCAAATGCTTGTATTTTGATTAGCAGTGAGCAAGCTCTCATGTGTGCTACGGATTTATACTGAAGGGCTCAATGTGAGCAGCTTGTGAACACTGAAAGCAGGAACTTTCCTGGAGCTGAGGGTCTGCTACAAGCAACTTACCTGTTAAGTATGACACTAAAGAAAACTCCTGCAGCTTTGATTTTGCTGTGCTTCTTGTTCCCGCACTACCTTCCACACACTTGGAAACAGATTTTGAAGTATGCAAAAAGAAAGTTTATTCTAATTTCCTTTTCTCCATTGCCTTTTTTTAAACATATACAGACACCGCCCCTGCCCCAGGAATTGGAAAATTATAAAGTGTAATCTTAATTTTCACATTTTATTTAGATGAATTTAAAGTCAGTAATTATTAACAATTGGATATGCTTTCTTACATTTAACAATATACAATCTGCAACCCAGCATGAGGTTCAAAGTAGCCAAGTAGAACAAGTCAATGGCTGGCACTCATAAGCTTGAAAAAGAAAGCCTAAGTGGATTAGTATGCAGAGCATTAGGGCATTGAAGCAATTTTCAAAATTAACTCCCTATAAGGAGAGTTGGGGGATTTTTTTACCAGAATTTTATTTTTAAAAAGATGTCCTTTTTTTTCTGCAGAAACCTTGGAAAGAACTAAAGAGGAAACTGAGGCAATTTTATATAAGAGGAATATAACTAAGACTCTTCATAAACTAGTGATAAAGTAAAGAAAAAGAGTAGCATGAGTTTGTATGCACTTTCAGATGGCAAATGGATAGATCCAGTGTACTGGTTTTCCTCCCCATCTTCTGAGTGATGACTCAGTGCACTCTTTCTACGCCTGCTTTTGAGGGAGGTGGAACTCTTCTGCAAATAAATGTTAAAAAGCCAATAAATGACACTGGTCTATTGGCTGCCTTCACACTTTTCTGTGTATGTATTAACTTCAGTTTGCTCTCTTACTGCAGGAAGGAATCTGAGACACACTTTTTGGCATACTTCTTTATGTTATGTCTTCTTTAACGTATCGATAAAGTGGAATTACATCTTTCAGAATACAAATTTCTAGCTTTATGTCAATGAATTAATTCTTTAAAAATCTACAAACTTTACAGTAAAGTTGACACCCTTAACTTGCCTGCAACTCTTTGTTCTCTAATCTGAATATTTTCTGAAAAAGGATAATTCCAGGATATTCTGTTTTAGCATATGCATGGAAACCACTCATTCTCCTTCACCCATGTTTTTTTAGAAAGCACTTTGCTACCTTTATTATTCAAAATTGAATATAGTTTTAATTATTTATCTTTTCTCTTTCTTTTTATTTTATTTTCATTTCCCCCCCTTATTTAAAAAAGGAGGGTTTTTTTGCCTTTTTTTAGTGTGGTCTTCTAAATAAGTGAGGCTAAAGCTGACAAGATGTGTGTGTGTGTAGTTAAGATGGATCTTAGCTAAACTTGCAGTATATGGATGTATCTGAAACAGTCATCCTAGAATCCCTGTCATTGCAGACTGAGGCATTTTAGGAGGCAGTTTGTCAGACCTATTCCACAACAAACTTTTGGATGAGAGGAATTGCACTGTAGCCTCTGTAATTATAATATCCTTGACAGCTAAAAGAGCCTTGAGAGACTGCCTTTGCTGTAGACATCTGTACTATTAATTATATTTTGCCAGTTAAATCCCTCCCTGTCCCTGTATGTATTCCCTCACTCCTTTCAACCTATGTACGTTATTAACAATTCTACCACTTCTAAACACATCTGACAAAAGAGCAAAAATCTCCAAGATTCCTGCAAGTTTTGTGCCAAACAAGGGCTA
Organism: Cettia cetti; assembly: GCA_013401135.1. Classification (NCBI taxonomy): domain Eukaryota; kingdom Metazoa; phylum Chordata; class Aves; order Passeriformes; family Sylviidae; genus Cettia; species Cettia cetti. Next base: position 25,960 of record VZUI01075190.1, read on the forward strand.
CAAAAAGCATTCTACTAGTACCTGCATGCAGGAAAGGTGCAGACATAGGACTCAGCTATAGACATGAAATAAACAAAAGGAATGCTATGAAAACCATAAACCATGCCATTAAAAATGAATCCAAAGAAAAGATACAAAGCCATTGTACACAAACATCTTCTCTGCATCTGATACTCGTTTAATTTATAAAGGCTTTCCAATATTTTTATATTCATGAAAAAGAATTCCGTGGTTGTGAGGCAGTATAGCAGGATGTTGACCACTAGAATGTAATGAAGCAATCCCTAATAAAACGCATCTGTAGAAGGAGCAATTTATGATCTCGGGGAAAAAAATATCCATTTGCTAGTTGAGAACCAGATCTCATATCATTTCTTCAAAGAAAAACACAAATTTTACAGGGTAGAAGGTTCAGGGATCTTTTTGTGAAGTGAAAAACACAGTAATTCAAGCCCAGAAGTTAGAAACTACGTATGAAAATAATTTTCTCTCATTAATGACATAATTGCTGACATCAACATCATCAAGAAGACAGAAATAAAGGATTAACTCAGTTTTCTTTTAACAGGTTTGGTTGTTTTTTGGTTTTTTTTAATGTTGGAGCTACTCTGTATTAAAGATTATAAAAGTAGACATGCTGCAATCACGTCCTTGCTACACCATTTTACTACTGCTGCCCTCTGCTGCATGGAACAGTTTCCACGTGTCGTTATTTCATACTAAGCTGGTGAATGACTAGTTTTAGAGGTAAATGTTTCAGTGCATATGCCAGATTGCTTTTGTTTATTCCTCTAGCTTGCATTGAAGTTTATTTGGCAGCAGAGAAATGTGAGTTTTACAGTAGGACTCAAAATTGTCAAAGTAAATAAATGATTATCGAAGATGATATACAATACAATGAAGAAATATATTCTCAATTTTGTTTTGCAAAGCATGATTTACTTCAAGAGATATTTTGACTCAATTAAACATGCTGCAATATCCATGACATTAATGTTAATGTCTTTTTAAATGTCATCTCTCAATGAATGTTATAAATGAGGAGGCAGTAAGAACAGAAGATCCAACATGAACAGTCTATGAACCGTCTACAGTACAGTTTGTTTCCAACATTTTCTTCCTCTTTTTTTTTTTTTTTTTTAATCCATCCATCCATCTGTACAGCTCAGAAGAAAGTGCTACTCTTCCATACTATGCTCCCAACAATAATAAATCTATTATCTGTGAAGATGTAACTTGCTCTGCAGGGTAGTCCAGTTACATTGTGACAAAACATAGGTTTGAAAAAACACCCTCAAATGGGTGCACATGCAACTACTTATGCATTCAGCTAATAAAAGGCATATACAACTACATGATGCTTGTCACAGAATCTTAATATCCTAAAAATGAAACATTTCTATTTTTACAGCACAAACCCCTTAGTTTAGGCACATCAGTAATTTAGCCATATTCACAAATTTTGAGGCACGTTTTTTTCTTCCTATGCATTTTCAGAAATATCCATGGTTCTGTTGAAAAACCTGCAAAATCCATGGCTTTTGTCCATTTTATTCTGTTTAATGAGGCTCATTATTTTAAACTACTTTTTGACTGGAACAAGCTCCAAGGCAAACCATCTGAAAGAGAAGAATGGAAAGTAAAATTAAAGGAATAACCTAGAGCAGAGGACATAAAGGCTATGAAAAGCTCCACTGGCCTCAAGCATTGTTTTACCTTGCTCAGCATCATAAAACAGCAACAGAAAATGCTACTTAGACAGTGCATGCAAGCCTGACATTGTTTGACATTCATTCCCCTCACACCCAGCACATGCAGTCATTAGAACGAGCTGTTAGAGAGCACACCCATGATTGTTGCCTTTTGTAAATGCACAGAAACATCTTCCATACTTTTAGCTAATCCATCATTGCTTTCATAAGATCTTGAGCTAAAAAATTCTTGAAATCCCTACCTCGTGTGTAAAATAGGGTTTTCTTATATCCCTTTAAAATCAATTTCCTCCTAACTTTTCCTTACTAAATTTTTAGCATACTGTAAAATTCAATCAATAACAGTTCTGCATACATTTTATTCGTAACCTTCCTGATTTTGTAATCATTACCAATATATCTCATCAGCTTTTTCCAGTTCCAGATTTAGTATTTTCCTTCTAGTTTCTCTCATAAGAGAGTTGTTCTTCTATCGCTAAATAATCTTGCTCTTGTTTGTATCCATTCAAACCCCATGTCCTTCCCACTTCAAACAGTACTCAGGATGTGAGTAGGACACTACGCTCATAGCTGAAATTGAATGTACTTACATTGGGCTATTTAGCAGAACTAGAAGAACCTTTTCTTTTTCTCCTGTGTTTCTAACCCAGTACTAATAACAGGCATTTGATTTAGCTTATCACCTTAGTATAATACAGCTCCTGGAATCATACTGTGTTGCAGGTCATCTTAACATTGGTTTCGATGCATAAAGGCAGTAATCTGCAGCAGTTTCCACTGTTCTCCCACATGTCCTGCAAGGTGCCCAGCTCTAAAAATCATAAGAAAAAATTTGTGTGCAGGTGGGGAGGAGGTAGGTAAGGATAGCATGATGTCCACTAAAGTTTATGGCTAGTGAAGATGAGGGTAGGAAAACACCTACCTTTCTTTCCAAGAGTCCTGTCTCACAGCATGTGCATTGCAATCAGAAGTTACAAGGAGATGCCTCTTGCTGCTGACATGGCAGTAAGCTCTATGGATTCACCTGGTGACTAGTTAAGCCTTTTACAGGAATTTATTGTAACTACAAATAAATGTTGCTTAGATTTACCAGATTTGCACATGAATGATGCATCCTGTATTCCTCAAGAAATTTTGTTTCTAAGCATTTTCTTTGTGCCTTGGGCACATTCTCTGTGAGCCATTCTGAATGCTAGAATTCACCCCAGGACACAGCTGGCACTTCCAGCTGCCAGGGCACTGCTGACTCATGTTAAACTTGCCACTGCTAAATTGCAAGCTAAATTAAATCCTTGTTGCGCTTAAGAAAATATCATGTCCCCATATTGAAACTATAAAGTTAAACAACTTACTTTGAAGCTGTTTGCAAAGATATAAATTTTCCTTTTATGTTACAGTCTTTCAGATTTCAGCTAGTTCTGTATAAAGACAGGATACAGTCTGTTTTTGTTTTCTTCTAGCTTTTTTAGCAATACAGGCCATTTTCAACAGACAAGTCAACTGAAAACATCATTAGTCTAAAAGAAAAAGAAATTGAACTGTCTAAGTAGTGATTCATGTGAAACACGAATATACTGTCTTCATTTTTGAAGTGGCTGCTTTCAGGTGCTCTTAACACACCAGCAGCATACTATACTGGAATAATGTACTGGCAGTGTTTATTTGTATGACAGTGACACAGCATGTCATGTGTCACATCACAGCATGCTGATAAAGGCTTGAGAAATGCTCCGCAAATAACGGAGTCACTGCCCAAGGGAGTTTAGAGCTGTTACCCTTTGCACCAAGCACCCAACAAAGCTCCTTTGATTAACATTAGTCTAACACTCTCCAAGATCTCTGAGCCTGTACGTAAACAGAAACTGCCTAAACCAGGAAATGCTGGACATATGTACAGCACATCCTACCTTGTCAGTCCTGGCTGATTCTGTTGGCTAGGGCTGCTAGGGGAATAGATCCACTATACTACTTCCACTATTAACATAGTTCAGCAAAGAGCTGCTGTGGAGGGACCCAGTGTGAGGGAAGACTAGATAAATATACTGACTTCCCTTGGAGTCTCAGGTATTATTTTCTTATTTGTCAGAATGACTTCAGGTACTGTTTACAAGAGCTGGGATGTTGAAATGGCAGGCGCTGACACTGGCAGCTGCAGAAGCAGCGCTGTACACAAGGGCAGGTGTGCCTTGCCACAGGGATTTGCACAGGTGTGACAGTAAGGGCAGTACCACACCCTAGAGGAGTGGGCATGCTACCACTACAAAGTAACACTGCCCAAAGGTGGTAACTTTGAGTGCATACACCAAAGTGTTCGCCTTTGTTCTGCTAGCCTGCCTAAACCACTGTTTGCCTGTATAAAGAATTCGCTGGTAGCTTCCTGTACAGTACTGCTGTTCTCAATCACCTGGAAGAGAAAATACTGTTGGTTTGGCTGTTGATTGAGAAAATACTTTGCTGCTTGGGATGCACTGGGGTCATCACTGATGAAATTTTTAAGGTTCCTTTCATCAAGAAAATAGGCGCTCGTGCTTTTAGGTCTGATGTCTTCTTGCAGTGGCTACAACATGGATGGACTGCTCACAACAGCACACAATTCCAGCAGCTCAAAGAGGAATCCAGCCTCAAACTGCAGGAAACTGAAGAGAACACTTGTACACTTGGCCACATTCCATGATGTTTTATTTAAATATTCTTATCAAGTAAGCATGTTTGAATTTCCATTTCTAGCCTTTGCTATAACTCAAATTGGGAACTCATCCAGGATACTGCCCAAGGTTGAGAATCTTAAACTGATATCTAAAACAACTTCATAAGTGGTTAGTTTAGTAAAAAATCCATTTAATTTGATAAGAATGGAGCTCTTAAATAGTGTATCACAGAGGACTATACATGAAACATTAAGGATCACAACAGCATTATAAAAAATATTATCAAGACAAAGAATTCATTAGTTTGATTGCATATTACTGTACAAATATGGAAGACAGCTGCAACATTGTCACTAAAACCTCCCAAGCTTTCATTCTTAATATGGTAATTGAGCCAATGAATATTCATGAACTCTTAACTTGTAGTGATTCCACAGTTCATTTGTCAGCTATGTGATTTGCAAGATTGCCATAAAAATCTAGACTAGTAGAAAATGTCAAAGAAAACTAACAGACTGTGCAAATTTCCCTTCTTTCCAGATTGTATCTTACTCCCTGTGCAGCAGTAAAGTACTATACTGAAGATCCTGCTCAGATTTAAATTCATGTCCTTTTGAACACCGAAAGCAACAGACCACAAGAGAAGTTTATCATTTAGAGCTCTATTTTATTTGTATACGTACTTTTTTTTTTCAGATTCATCACAGTTTAGAGAATTGGCCTTAAATTTTTTGCGTAAAAAGATGGCACTTTCAATTGTCCATAACTTATCTACTACAAACATAAACTAAAGATAAACCAGTAAAATTACTGAACATTCTAAGTACTGCACCTATAACTTTGCATAACGATCATTTAATCTCGGCGATAATTCTTGATTTCTTTCTTAACAGTTTAATATAAAGTCCTGGACTAATGTTTAATATAGGAAAAAAACCCTTCTAATAATTAAAATGTACAAGTAGATAATGAGTTATTTATACTGTATAATTTGAAAATACTTCTATGTCCAGAAGTTATTAATCAGTGCAATAAGTCACCATTGTTTCTTACCACAGCCTTTAACAATGTTTATTTTAGTAATAAATTGTGGGATATGCACACAAGATAAAATCACTCAAACCTTTGCTGAATTTATAAGACTGTAATGGATTTCCCTGACAAAATTTGCATAACTGCAATATATGCCATTCCAATACCAATTTAAATACAGAAAATAACTCACTGGTTGGGACTGATATTAGCCATGAAAAAATCCATCACAAATTTGTCTCAAATTCCCTTGAGACACTTTCTCAAGGAAAGAAAGGCAAAAGTTCATCAGCCAGATGCTCACAAACTATTGGATTTGAATCCACCAATTCACCTCTTCTATCATATTTCTGTAAGGCTCCACTCCTGCCAGTTACTGCATGATGTGCAGCATAGAGCATTTTCCTAGAGTGAGCAGAGCCTACACATGAGCACAAATAAATCCAGTTTGCATTAGGCAAAACAAACCCAGCTTACATTTTCAGCAGCAGTGAGTTTCAAACAAATTTCTCAGGAAGCAGCTGTACATGACTACAGGCTTGTTTACATGTAGCACTTCTATGTCAGTTGTGAAAGTGATGTTTAAACTGGTTTTGCTAAAGCTGATAAAAAAGGAAAATATGTTAAAGTATAATTTGTTGTAATATAAAGAAACTTCAAATTTTTGATTTTAAACTGACTAAACGCCAAGTTACATTTTAATGAATACGAGTGTGTCCACAAGGCACACATCTCTGAACAATTGATAGAGTAGCTGAATGGATGGTGGTTGGAAGGCTGTTATCTTGAAAAGCATTATTAGTTGCTCTATCCTAGGTTTTTATAGATTAAGTAACTGGCATTCCAAGCATCCTAAGATTTGAGGGACAAAACATTTCCAGCATGCTGAAGAGATAAACACAGTGCTGGAAGTTCATTACTTACTCACAAAGCAAGATTAAGGGATATTTTTAATCTAAGTGAGAAGGAATAGAGGCCCATGAAAGAAATCTTGCAGGAAATAGGAGCATATTTCTGAAACACAGCAGATGTTACAAGAACAAAGCAGGGAGACAGTTTAACGTGTTTCTGTTGTTGATGGTAGTGGAAAAATAAGTAATCTTTGTAAAATAACAGAAAGATATGGTAGAAGAATAGCTTGACATGAATTGACTCAGATCTAAATCTTACAATCTGGCCTCTGATCAAAGAAGGCAATTATCATGCTGTTTTCTGACCTTGTAATCTATTAATCACTTGTGTTATATAAATACGTATTTGAATACAAGCAAGCTGGCATAGCCCTACATACTGGCTAAGCATCTGAATCAATGGAAAAGTGTAATAAGATAAATCATAGGACCAAAGAATGGTTTGGGCTTCAAGGGACATTAAAGATCATCTAGTTCCAACTGCCACATCATGAGCACTAGATCAAGTGAAATACTCAATACTTCAGAATACCAAACATATGGATTTCTACTCGTGTTCTGAGCTCCTACTAAAGCTACTCCTACTAGTATGGGAGTCCTCAAGATAGTCTCTTAGTAAACAGAGCTGGAAGTCATCCCAGACAAAGTACATATGTGGCTTTTAGCATTACAGAAAGTATCTCTTTGCTAGTCAGTAAAATGTATCTCCATGAATGATTCCATACAAATAAACAGGTGATGTTTCAGGCTTGTTTTCAAATGCTAGAGAACCATTATATAAGCAAGCATGGAACTTGAATGAATATTTTCCACATTTGGCAATGTCTTATGAAAATATGTATTTTCTTTTCCAAGACAAAATAAAACATTGCTATTAACTGTCAGAATTCCTGACAAAGGAAAGTTAGCTGAGTATTTTAGACAGTAAAGAAACACTTTAAAGGAATCACCCCAGTGAGAGAGAAATACATTTCATAGCCCTCTGAGATATTCAGTGCAATGCATCCCATCCCTTCTTGTCTCTGAAAGAACAGTAAAGCTCCTTTGGTGACAGCACTTATAAAGACAGTGGTCTGTTTTGTGGGGTGACTTTATGATGCTGGTATCCCCATGTGTCTGTTTAGCCCAGAAATAAGTTCTGTGCCTTTAAGACTGTCTTTTACTTACCATTATTTCAAAAACCAACAGCACACAGGCAGTAGCTGAGTCATGTACTTTTCAGAAATATTTCAAGCATTTGATATGTTTATTTAAAAGATGTGTCATAGAGTCATGTTTGATACTCAAGATTTTGAAGATTATTTATCTGAGTGAAGCTCATTTCTTTTCAACTTTGTCACTGGTAAAAACAAGAATTAGCAGAAATACTACAGTGCCTCAAACCAGAAGTCCATGTATTAAACTGCTTTCTCTCTTACAGAGTCTAATAATGGACACTTGCCAGAGTGTACAAATAAGCCTATAATGAATCATTCTCCCTTGCTATACCACCCAGTTTCCCTTAAATTAAAAGCTTTAGGCCCTGTCAACTTATTCTCCAGAAACATGGCAAATCCATTTCTGATAACAGGCCATCCCATGGCAAAGCTCCTGATTTTATATGCTTCCATAGTATTTATCCTTAATCACCCTGTCTTACAACCTAACAGTCCTGGTGCATTTAACCTCATAGCATTCAGTAACCCTGTAACAACATTGCTAATTTTAGCTGTCACTGTATTTTAGTTTGACTTTCATAGCACTAAATTTAGTTTCCATTTTATTATGTCACAGCTCAGCAGTGGAAAAATCTTCTGCAGGTATGCATACTCAAGCTCTAGTTTTGGCAACCATGAACACATGTGAGTCACAGGTTGACACCATCACTACCTCTTTCTCCCAGGTGATTTAGGACTTTTTGAATAGGGTATGATATATATTATCCACATTTATTGGATTCTTCTAGCAGAGTTGTTAGGCCTGATCTTCCAGTACAAACGCCATATTTACTCTTCTGTAAGTTATCATAGCTATCTCCTAATTCTTTTTGTATTACTGCTTCTATTAGTCTACCTCACAGAAAATTAGATTAGCCATCTTAAAGTACTCAGGAAACAGAGAGCTTGTTTTAGAGACTGATGTAGTATTTGTGTCTTGCTATTCCTCTGGCATTGGTAATGTTTTCAAGAAGAGATTATACAACAGAGCAGATAAAAATTTCTAGTTCTTTCAGAACAACTTTCAGGATACTTTTAAATTTTTTTTCTTAACATATGTAAAATTTGAGGAGAATGTAATTAACGTTACAGAGACCTTCACCCAGCACAACACTAACAGAGCCTTGTGTTCTTAGGATGGATTAGCCCTCTGTTGTGAGCTTTTGCTCCAAAAAGAAGAGATGGACATGCACGTGTGCTGTCTACATGGCTAACCACCCATACAATAAATATAATTCATTCTGCAGATAGCTGAATATTCTTGTTTCGTTTGAAGTCTCTCAATCTGTTGTAGTCAATAACAGCTAACAGTTTCAAGAGACAACAAAACCAGAAGCACTGTTTGCAATTACACTGATGCTCTCTGAAGTGTCAAAGCCATATTGCTTCAAATTGCAATTTCCATTTCACTTCCTCAGAAATCTGTAAAGAAATAAAGTCTGAAGGAAAAAAACATTAAAACAACACATTGGACACTTACTGAAAGATAGTAAATGGACATTTACAGAAAGACAAGTGATGTAGTCAGTGAAATATCTTTATCCTGACATTATGACAAAAACATTGGAAATAAAAGTGACCATATTTATATCCCCAAGAGGGCCAAGTCTAACTTGTAAACAAGTTTCTGAAATTGAGCCAGGAGAATTCCTGTCAGTTCTATATCTCTAATGATAATAAGCTAATGTTCTTTGCATTTCTGTAGACTTTTCAATTTTAAGATTTAAAAGCAATTACCTGATCTTGATAATGCTTCTGTGAGACAAACACACATTATCCCTTTATTAGCAAGGGAGATGGAGGCACACAGTTTTTGGTTTGCCATGTAATGAGCTGATTATCAGAACCAGCAGTGAATCACTGACACATCCTCTCTCTGTGTTGCTAATATTGTTTAAGCTGCCTCTAATGTTGTGTATGATGACAAAGACCTACCTGGAACACTGCAGTGGTGGCCCTACAAGGCTTGTGAGAAGGGTGGGTGGGTGGGTGGGGGAGGGGGGGAAGACAGAAAAAAAAAAAAAAGGCAGAAAAAGAGGGAAACTGAAGAAAAATGCCATTATTTTACTAGTTCTGCTTCACTTACAGGTCAAACGTAAGAAAAAATTGTACATACGACCTTGAGCTAGAAAAATAGACAATTTTAGCTGGAGAGAGAAGACCAGGACATTATCTCATCCGTCATCTAAAAAATTAATGACGAGTCTGGAGCCGTTCCCTCTCATCCCCAGGGCAGCCCATTCCCTCGGGGCCAGGCCGTGCCTCCCAGGGCCTCACGCGTCCTGCTGGGATCCGCCCGTGCTGGGGCACGTCCTGAACACCCGAGCGGAGGGGGTCCGCGCCTGCCGAGCCAAACTGCTCCGGCCACGGCTCAGGGGCTGTCCTTGGCTCCGGACAGCGGCAACAACCGCGGGCGAGGCGAGCCGGGCCGGGGCGAGCCGGGGCGGGGGAACGCAGGGAACCGGCTCCGCCCGCGCCGGGGGAGCTCTCCGGCGTGGAGGGAAGCTGCCGTGCGGGCGGGGGCTTAGAGCGGCTCTGTGCCCGCCGCTCTGCGCCGCCCGGGGATTGGTGTCGTGGTGCGGCTACCGACCCGCCGCCCCTGGCCGGCGGTGTGCGTCTGCCGCCCCACCCCGGGGTGTGGGGACGAGCGGGCGGCGCCCTGAACCTTCTGCGGGGAACCGGTGGCCGCTCTCTGAAGGTTACGCCCGTCGACCTTGGCGACCTCCGGCCGCAGCCCTCCCGGGCGCGGGGAACAGCTTGCGGGGGGTGGGTGTGGAGACTGCGGTGGGGTCCGCCCGCCTGTTGCGGCGGGGGACGGGTGCGGGTCCCCAGGGCTGCTAGGCGGTGGCGGGCGCCGCCCGTACCTGCGAAGGCGGAGCGCGGCCGTGGCTGCACCCTGAACAAAGGGGCCGCGCCCCGGGGCTGGCGGGGAAGGAGTTCGGGACGCTCATCCAGCGGGACCGAGCAGCGGCCGCGGCGGCGATTCCTGTCCCGCCCGGGTGCCGGAGACCCTGTGTGTGTATGTGGGCGCTGCGGTTCTAGGCGGAATAAGAACAGGGTTTCTGTAACGTTTAATTGCTGCCCGCTTTCATGTGCTGGGCTTTTCTGTAGTTGCTGGTTGTTCGCTTGCAACACAAGGGAGAAATACTAAGTATGCTATTGAGTTCCCCAAATAAAAGAACCTTTCGATGCTCACCTATTTGGTTAAGTAAGCGGTTTGGTATTTGCTTTTGGGTTTATTTTAAACAGAAGTTAATAGCTTCAGCTCCTTCCCCTTAATTGAGTCTTTAAAGTGAAAATGTTAAGTGGGCCATACCTGTCTCAAGAGGCACTTGGAGAACGATCCTGTTTGTTTTGTAGCATCTGTAAACCATCCTGGCAGAAAGATTTGCCAAATGTTGTTTTTCAGATTCAAAATTACGCTAATGTTTTGTTTCACGCGTGCATTTTCAGTTCTTATTGGAAAGCAACTTGTATTCTGCACTGCAAAACATTACACTTCCATAAGGGGAAGCGATATGTGCCTCTGCTGGCATTTCAGTATCTGGAGATAGTTTTATGTTCAGATCTCTCCACAACCTATCAGTTGTTCTTTGTCTTTTCCACTGAAAGGTAAACTGAAAAGAGGCGAACTCCTGAGAAGGGGTCTGGAGTGGGAGAAGATACTGCTCTTCTGTTAGTTTTCAGGATAATTAATAGTGATTATAACTGGATTCTTAATTTAAAATCTTCTTATTTTCAGCTGACTTATTAATCTAATAGCATTTACCCCAACATTTAAGTCCTGGGAATCTGAGCATTCTTAATAGAATGAAGAACAACTGTTTGATATGTCTATCTCTGGTGTAGATTTAAATCCTTCAGTCTGTGCTTGTGTGGCAGTTTGTCAAACATTTTTTGTGGGAGCCTCCAAATGGTAGAAATTTTAGGGATAGATAGTCCTAGTCTTTTCTGTAGAAATAGGAGGATATGAGTAGTAATGTTGCATTAAAAGCTAAAAAAAAGCCTTTGGTCCACTTCATGAGAGGTCAACAGTGAGGTTAAATAAGCTGTGATGCTAGATAGTGAATGTACTCCTTCACTATTGCAAATTCCTTGATGTCAGTCTTTGATTTTTAGTGCTCTTTTGAATTTGAGGAAGAGAAAGATTACAAACATTCTAAGGTGAAGTATTTTGTGTAGTGTGTACTTTGACAGTGTTGTAATAATGTGTTTGTTTGTTTGTTTGTTTTTAACCTTAAGGAGAGAATCTTTAGCCATGAAAGTGAAAACTAGAATGTGTGCTAGCTTTGCATTCTTTGTAATCTCTGTCACCTGTGGTCACATACCCTTTAGATAAATAACCCATAGAAATAGTAGGCTATTGAGGGGAAGGGATGGGCATGAGGAAACAGGACAGGGAGAGATGTGGCTGTCATGATAAGGCAATGCTAGATAAAGGTGACCAAGGAGAAGCACAAGACTTAAGTGTAGCTGGAGACCTTGCAGGGTCCATGTATTCAGACTGACTTCCAGTTTCCATGAAAGCAGTCATGTTCTTACTCTCAGTTACCAAGTCATGCACGATCATCCCTATATCTACTTTTTCTGAGGAATTACCCTGAAACAGAGGTGTTCCATCTAAGAAGTGGTCTTGCTCCTGTTGAATTTCAAGTGTATCTGACTTGGAAGAAGATAATTACTGAGACAAAAGGTGCTCCTGTCTTAGAAACTGACATATGACAGTCTCCAATATGAAAGGATGCTATAGATACAATGTCTTATGTAAAGAGTTGTTTAGGTACTGGATTTCAGCCAACTGACAACAGCATTATTTTTGCTGCAATTTTACAACTGAAGAAGAAATAATTACACAAGAAAAGTCTTTTAACTTTGTGATTAGATTTAGTTGCTTTGCCACCCTAGTGAGTGCTGTAGGTTATAGTGGTCCTAGGAATCAGTGTTTTTTAGACATGTTTTTTACCCTCTTAAAAGTGCTTATAGCCAGCCCCCAGTAAACTTCTAATGTCTCCAAGCTATTGAAATTACTTTGCATCTAAATTGAAATCTATTTTCTATGAACCAAGGTACTTTGATAGGCTAGTGACAGCATTCTTTTGAACATACTGTAGTCTGCCTGCCTCAAATACACAATTACAGGACAACTGTGTTAAGCTGCCTTTCTACCCTTAAAAGAATTTATGTGAAGAACCAAGTAAACAGAACAATTAGTATTATGTGTGTCCACTAAGTGTTCTGCAAAATATTTTACATTTTATAAATTGCTAAGTAGGGAAAGAAATTGTTATATTTTATTAATCCATTGCAGTACTTCAAATCAGCTCTCAGGATAGTTATAAAAAGTTATTTTTAAGGCTTACTGTCTACAGAATCTGAAATTGGTTATAGTCCTTGTGGATATAAATAACTTAGTCACTTTATAGCAAATGTACCTTGCAGACCAGGGGATTATTAAATCCTGTTTGCTACTCATCCTGTTTTCTTAACTATTGTGAGTCAGAGTCAGCACCTAAAGCCCAAGGATTTATTTTTTTTACGATTACAGCTGCTTGTTGAATCTCTTTGGTAGTTGTGCAACCCATAACCATCAGGTTAGGCTTACAGTCTGGAGCCTTAGGGACTCTTTACAGCAGGAAAAAACCTCTGAAATTCCCACAGAAAAAAGCAGTATTGGATTGAAAGGTAGAAACTAGTTGGAAAGAAATACTGTGTAGTTTAAGTAATGCTGCCTTAGAGTGAACCAATGAGAGAATTCATTGCCTTTGCCCACAGTGGGGCTTAGTACTTACTGGTCATTTTTTGTTTAGATTTGGTTTGTCTCTGTCAAAATTCCCAGTACCTTTGGGACAATAGATTACCAACACTGATGTGTCCAGGCTTTGCACAAAGGGAGAATAATGGTTAAAGGTGTGTTGAAGCTATTGGATGATATAGACAGTTACTACAGAGAATTCAAAGTAATCTGTGCTGTAATCATAACAGAGAGGAGCCAAGAATGCAAAGAAGGTAGAACAAACAAGAAATGTAAAGTTGCTTGCATAGTAACTCTGCAATTGTTACTTTAGTGGAATTGATGATGCTTATTTTGTGATATTTGCTCCTTAGTTGAAGTAATTATAATGTAATTGAATTCCTACGAGAAAAGTTCATGCATTGTATGTATGTTTAATACGTTGTATTTTTCTCTATAAAAGTATGTTTACTACATCATTTGATGTAAGAGTGTGGGAATGGTGCAGTGGCCCACAAGGTTTCATTAAAAATTGGCATGTAAATATACTGTATGATCAAGCAAGGATTTCTGCAAATTATGAAAAATGCTATTTATGAAGGCGCTTTACACCTGTGCTTAGTAGGTGGGCCATGCATTCAGGCCTTGGTACCTGTTTCATTTTACTCTCTGAAATACTAGTTTAATAGCCTTCTGTACTACTGTAAGACTTGATCTTTAACTCTGATCCTTGTTCCTGAGAGTCTGAGAATACTCTCTGTATAGCACCCACATACAGACAGGCAGAAATCTTTCTGTCAACATGAAAGAGATTGCAGTAAACATGGAAGTCTTGCAAAAATGGAACATCTGTGAAGAAAATAAAAAGCCAACTATATGTGGTACAGTCTTTCTCTTTGCTAGTACTCCCATTCAAGCCTGTCAGACAGTGTAAAGGAACTCTGTCATTTCAAGATGTAGCAGTGTAGTCCTGTTGGTACCACTGTGTTGTCTCCTGACAAGACTTTTAACACAGAAGTAGTTAATACCAGCAACACTTGGCCCAGTGGGATTTATTTCAGACCTCAAAATAAAAGAAATTATGCAGACAGGAAAACAGTGTTGATGTGACAGATGTCTGCAAGCATGCTGTGTCAGTCACAAAACCCACACTTGATGGGTGAGGTTGAGTAGATGGACCTGAAGGCCCTACTCAAAGCAAGGCTGGTAACAGCTCATCATTAACCATTTGCCACTGTTACCCTTGGAGATCAAAGTAAGCAAAATCAGTGTATCCAGTCGCTGAACTCAAGTGACTGTTGTGTGGAAGAGCTGTTTTCGGATGACACCACTAAATCATTAATTTCTTGCACACTTAAACACCTGAATTAATTTCAGCTATGTAGTGTAACATGCAAATAAGCTTCATTCCAATACTCAGAACACTTGTATTTTAAGAAATAACCCTGCACACTCATAAGAACTGATTTTTGTAATGTCAAAATTTATATTGTCCGAATCAGGAGTTCATTGCAATGCTTCAGTGACAGTCCAGTAGAGTCATGACTGGTAGCTTAGTACACTTCATCACAACTTGAATTCTCTGGTTTTTAATAAGTTCACATTTTTGAAGTTGTCACTGATTTGAAAATGAATATGAAATTTATTTTACATTGATGCAGTTTACATGTTGAAATCAATGATACAGCATGGGCCTGTATGAGTATGATTTATTAAAGCATTTTTCTTTACTGGTCCAGATTTTTTGTCTGCTGCTGATTAGACCTGATGTCTTTGAGGTTCCCGGGTTTATATTCAGTGGAAGTAAACTATATAACAAACCAGGAAAACTTAACCTAGAAAGAAAATGCTGCACTCTGGACTCCTTCTCTTTCCAGTCCAGTGTTGTCACTCAGAATTTAACAGTAGATGCGTTAGACTAAATACCAAAAATTGCTTTCAGTTCATGTTTGCTATCTAAAAAGTTATTAAATGGTTAGTATTGTAAGGAAGAAAATATAGCTATGGGTAGCATTCATAATTAATTCCAGGTATTCTGCAATGTCTCAGAGTACCCTGTAGGAAGAGACCCACTAATCTGAGATGTGTGAAATGCACAAATTTCAAGGAAAAACTTGATTGTTTTTCCCTGTTTAATGAAGACTGTGATAAGAAAAATAATGAAAAGTTAAGGTACTGATAAAGAATAAGAAGGCTATTCATCCAAATTATTAATTTGGTTTGCATCAGTACTCATTTTGTTTTACTGTATAGTGGAACATAAAGGACTGCTTTAGAAAAAATTAACTACAGAAATATAGATACATTTGTTTCAGAAATATTAAAGAGAGTTAATCAAATGTTCTTCCAGGTGTAGCATTCTTTCTGCAAAGAACTTGTCTCAGCTGTGGTTTTATAATAACAGTTGAGCAGGAGCTGTTGCTGCCATTTGGACTTAGAGGAGTTAAATTCTAAATCTTAATTCAAGATATCTCTCTGTCCTTTTTCTCACATACTGTTTTGATAATAAGTTGGATCTTAAGTCATGATTTCAAGTTTTTACCCTTGTGTTTCTGCTTTTAGGGAAAAATACTTTTTACCTATATATATATTCCACATCTTAAATCCCTCTGTGCTTTGTTAAGAAATCCTGTTGCAGGCATTGCCAACTGGTTTTTCTTATGTTGAGAGCGTGGGAGGTTATAATTTATAAATTGATGGTGTTGAAGAGACCAGTAGCTGGTGCACAAAATATTTTAGGAAAGCCCATATGCGTACACCCATGCAACTATCTTCCTGTTGATCACTAATTTTGGACATGTCATTATTAGTTTATTGATGTGCTTAGAGTTACAATTACACCTAAAGATTGTATACTGCAGCCACTCATAAAAATGCTGGAATTTCTCTTCTTTGCCCAAGAACCAGAGTGAGATATGAAATGTTTCAATTTGGAATAATTCTGTAACTTTAGGAAGTCGTGATTTTTGAGTAACTTCTTCACTGTCATGCCTCTTTAATGTTTTTCATCGGATGTCAACATTGACGTCGAGATAGTTGTTTCTTTTTAGGTAACTTTGTTCAGTACATGTTGAACTTTTGTAGAACAACATATTTTTCTAAAAGTTAAGTGAAAGTTAAGCTGTATCTGTTGTATTTGCTGTCTTGCAAAGGTTGAATTTTACAGCTCTTTCGGCCAAGCAGATAGATGAATGAAGTAAACTAACAAAATTATTCTCTGCAAGATGCATGAGTTAGAACTGAGACCATATTTGTAATATGCAGTTTGTGATTTTCTTCAGACTGGAGTATTTTGAAGAGCATTGTAAAAGCAGTCTAAAGAGCTAGTGATCTTAAGAGTAGTTTGGAAAATTTGGGGAAAACAGTCTGTTGTTTGAGGAGTGAAGTTTTATATTGCAATCTTTCTAATAAGTTTTACTACCATTTTAGGAGAGAAGACTTTTTTTACAAATGTGGGGGGAAATACATTTTTCTGAGAGAAAACTGAAACAGAAACAATCTTATAGCCAAGTACTAGGATTTCTTTTAAGATAGTATGAACAATGAAATACAATATGATAAAATTCTGAAACCTAACCCAGTCAGAATGGCATAGTTAGATGGTATGGGGTTTGCAGGACATATTTTCAGGAATGTAATTCCTGTTTTACAAGCAACTAAGACTGGTCATGCTGTCATCTATGAGCAAGAGGAATGGGTTTTAATAACACTAAATTTTTCAGACTTTATGCTGGACTCTGACTGCATGTGCATTAAGGTAAAATAAATCAATCAATCAAGGAGAAAAGCAGTAAAATTCGCTTATGACTCTGGTGAACTAATGCTAATAGAAGTACTGCCACTGAATTGAAAGCTTGCAAGTGACCACCTGAAAAGAAAATGCTTTTATGAGTCAGAGGCTGTGAAGGTTTCTTAGGTTGGAGAAAACCATACAACCTTGAAAAGGTATTAGGTCACATACTTCTCACAGGAGTTTAAGGGGTTGTGTGTACAGAAAGGAAAGCAGCTCACACTTGGTACTGTTTAGCATTGCAACATGTGTAGAATTAAATTAGTTAAATGTTGATAAAGATATTGGATTTCACTGCAGACAGGCTTCTATAGTTGTTTTTCCATGGGGAGACTGGCCTTTAAAATAAACTGAGTTTAGTCTTTGACCACTAATGGAATGCTTTTAGCTTTTGCATTTCCTATGACCTATGTCAGGTCATAGGAAGGGAGGCACACTTGAGACCCATCTAGTGATGTGCAATAGTACACCATCCTTAACAGTGCCTTTTCCAAGAGTCTTTGCCTTTGGAGTATGATTTAAAAACTAATTTTTAGGTTGTTTATCAGAAGTTTTTGATAGCTGCTTCACTTGGTTCCCCAGATAGTCAGAAATGAACGTTATGCTTGCTCCTGTGTTGTGAAATAGATCTATGATTTTAACATACATTGCTTTGTAAAGAATTTTTTTTAGATAGCCTGTTCTTTTAAAACTTAAACTTACACACTTACACTCTTATAAAGTCATTTAACAGTTCTGAGTTACTTTTGCATGTTCAGAGCTGTAAGAATTGAAACAGGAGCAAAAAGCAATTTTTAAGTTTGGGAATATTCAATTTGAAAATATTTTCTGTGGTACTGCAAGAATAGTGTGATCAGTAATTTACGCAGGAAATGATGAAAACCACCTTGCACTGGCACTTGATGTGAAAATTGTTAAATTGACATAAATATTAATAAATTCATATTCATTTAATGAACGGAATGCCCTCTGTTTCTAGCCATTGTAAATTTAATGCCCATAATATGTGAAACAGCCATGAAAGTCTATCATATGTCATATGATTGGCAAGCATATATTGAACTAAAAGACAATTCATTGCCTTATTGGGTCTTTTAGGTCTATTAGATTAACTCTATCAATTTTTCAAATCATATATCTAACAGTTTTAGAATAAATGGCATCTAAAAATGGGAAGGAATCTACCTAAGAGTGTTTCAGCTTTGAGTGCTATATTTCTATGCAACAACAGGTCTATAACCACTTGTGTTCTTGAATCACCCATTCAAAAAGTTTTTGTCTGTTTGCAAACCAGTCCCATTCAATGAGTTGTGCATAAATATTTTTTCTCTGAATAAAACAGAAAAATTATGATTTTAGGAGGAGAAATTTGCACTGCATAGAATATAAACAGGAGGAGACATTACTGGAACAAAGTATAGCTACAAAAGTAATGCTCTTGCAATAATACTACAAAAAAAACCCACCTGTGCATTTCTAATTAGGTGGTAAAACAGATGGCAAAGTCATAAAATGAATGAAGTAACTTACTTTGCCAAGTCAGATTTTACTAAAGAAATTTGCTGCAGCTGCATGATTTTTTAGAGAAATTCTTTAAAGGAAATTTTTGAAATGCAAAATCCAACATGCTTGTATTTCATTAGGTTCCATTTGGCTGGTGTATTGATGCAGTCTGCCTGTGGGGAGAGAGAACACTTGCCTATATTTGTGAAGAGGAGACGGAGAACTTGGTGGTACCTGCTTCTCTGTGTCTCTTGTTAATGCCCTGCATTGTCCTGTGTGCTTGCATCATTTGTGCTGTGGCCTTTGATGTTAAAGTGCTTGCACCTTCTGGAGCACTCATTTCCTGCATCCTTCATTGCCATTTTATTAGCATGAGATGTGAAGGCTAATGTATTGCAGTATTCCTGTTCAGCTTTTGCTGAAACTTCATTCACCTAGGCACTTTCACTAACTTGTGGACGAAGGCAGTGCTTGCCTCAAATACTTTATTTGAAAGCTTAGATGTTTTCTTTGTCAAAAATTTCATAGGAGTGTTACTCAAACAAGGCTCCTGTGTTCATTCTGTCTGTACTAATACTTGAAAGAATTTAAGGGTGTTTATGTGAGTTTTCACCACAGCACTATTATGACTGGCTAACAGGGAAAAATAGTTGTTTGAGCAGGATAAATTCCTTGAGCTATCAGTATCGCTTGTCTTGGTATGACAAGAGATGCCTGCAAAACAAGAAGGCTGCTTCTATTGGCCACAAGAAGGCTGCTTCTATTGGGCAGAGCCCTAACATATAGAAGAAACGCTGTCTGCATTCCTTCTCTAGATTCCATAAGATTGTTGGGTGCAGCCTGCCATGAGCCTGATGACTGTTTTGCTTTGCAGATACCATTTATTTCTAGATTTCTCTGTCACAACTTTCCTGCCTTAGAGTAGTGAAATTGTCTGGGTGCAGTTTTAGGTTTAGTCAATGTGGATCTCGATTGTCATTCTTTCTGGCTGTAAAAATGACCATGCAAATATTTTCTGTTTCTAGAAAATACACATCTGACATCCTCAATTTCTAAATGAAGACTAGCGTTTTTAACAATCAAAAAGATACTTGTGTTAGAGGAAAACCTATATTTTTTCAAGTACGTCTTTGGGAAGCCACCTTCAGACTGTTCTCGAAGAATTTACTACATCAAGCCAAGTCAACATGCTTACATTTAAAACTTTCTAAAATTTCTGTAGTGTGTATTGAAATGTAAATGTACAGGGGCAAAAAGGATACACTTGATGTGATTGAGATTCCTTTTGAAATGTGATTGACCAAAAAGCCATGAATTTTTGATACTAAATATGCTGTGAACAAGTTTAAAATGCAGTGCTCTTGAACTGCTTTTAACTGCTTCACTGCTGTAGCTCATGCTGCAAGCTCTGGCATACTGCCTTCAAGGGAACTCCATTCTTGTTGCGTTCTAGAACAGCTGGAAGGAGCAGCCCTGTGCAAGTGTCAGTGAAGCCAAGCATATCATTAATCAAAAGTTAGCTTCCAGATGAGCTTTCTTGTACTTGAAACACAGGATAAAAATGGCTGTATCTCATATGTCTTACGTGACACTAACTTAAAAGTGTTCTTGAAATGTTTCACTGAGTTCTTAGTGGAATATCACTAGTTGAGAACCTGAGCTGTTGATTCTGCATTACTAAAACTCATCCTTATAGGCTATATGTTGACACTTAAATTTTTTGGGGGATGGGGGTTGGGAGAGTGTCTGTTCTATATCAAATGCATCTCCCATGAATGTAACTTGACTTTTGGTTATGGATAACTGATGTGGGAGGCTATTCTGCAGATGTCCCCCTCATCTGTTTCAGCCTTTAGTGGTAGAAAATCAGCTGTAGTACCATAAAATCTGTTTGTCTGCCTTCCCTCTGAATCCATGCAAGTCTGTGGATAGCTTTGACAGGCTAATGGCACGTAGAATAATTGTTCATTATTCTATCATGTCTGGCATGATTGTTAATTCTCTCCTCATGGTGTATAATCTTAAATCAATACAAAATGAATGCCTTCTGTTAATATGCTAGATTGCAGATCTTCATGTTTACAAATTGAATATGAAAGAAGACGACCTTTACACTTTGTGTTGAAGCACTTTCAGCATTGTCAGCCTCAGAAAGCTGTTCCCTCAATGATTAGGATAGACTGAGAGAGGGCACCAGCCACATACTGAACTTGTAGAAGCAGAAACATTATTCTAGACTCTTACATGTGTATATTACCAAAATCATTTCACAGTGTAACTTTAGTCTGTTGAACTATGAAAGCAAGTTTTAACCTTGTTTTAACCTTGGTGGTGGGCTTGACTTTGTTGTTCTTCCCCCTGATCTCTGGATCAGTCCAAGTAAGCCATTGCAAGTATCTAGAATTCTTTCCAAAGTTTTGTAATAGCCATCACATAACTTCAAAAAAGTGAGGAATCTTCAACAGGTGCCAGATTATGGTTGAGGAACCCTTTAACACTTGCATTATTTTGCCTCAGTGTTTACAGGCTGGAAGTGCTGTCGTTTTGCTTTCCCCGTGCTCAGCTATGTGTTGTTCTGGGCTGTCTTTGGTACCAGCAGACTTGTTTAGGTCACATATCTGTTAAAAAAAACCAGTATAGAGCAATTTCTTAAGTGCTTTGCCACCTAATAGTTGCACCAGTGCTATTAGGAGGAAGGTTGTGGGAATATCAGGGAGATTGTTGCAGGTTCAGTTTATATCAGCCTTGCAGACACACACAGTTGAGCTCAAGGGCTGTGTATTTTGTCAGCTGTTTATGTGGACAGTGATGTAGCTGCTTTGTTTTCTTTTCAGTACACCACAGGGTTTGAAATCTTATGACCCTGATTTTGTTCTTGATGGTTTCTGTTGTTCAGTTTGTCAGGGCTTTCATGTGCTGTTCCATGTTCTTATGGAATACTTCTTATGGAAGTACTTCCCTAGTACTTCCTGTCTTGCAGGAAGCAAGAGAGGCCTTTTGGTAGGAAAATGCGGAAATGATGACTTAAAGCATATGAAATGCATATTTGTTCTCACTTCAGAAGGTGCTGTCTAGTTCATGGCCATGCTCATGTCCCCCTCATCTGTTTCAGCCTTTAGTGGTAGAAAATCTGTTTGTCTGTGGTAGAAGTTGGCACTAAGGCCCTGTGGAGCCTCTGGGAGACTGCTAGAAGTCTGTGAACTTGTTTCTCATGTTTTAGTGATTTCTTGTTGGAGATATCTCGATTCTTCTGGTGATGTCTTAAGAGTATAAAGCTGTAGACATGTGGGAACCACTATTCTTTGTAACAACACAATGTAATTTATGGCATGGATGGGCCTCTTACTGGGTGAAGAGTTCACTGGTTGACTTTTCCGGTTTAAGTGCCTGGATATGCTTATGATTTGAAGTACTTGTCTCAAGGAGATAGGAAATGTAGGCCTTTTGCCTGAGGAGATTTGCTTCTGCTGAGAGATAGAACTGAAGTCAGTCTTCTACCCTTTACTTTTGTTAGTATATGTGTAATCAGTCACCACAAATTAGTTCTGTGGGTGTGGGAGGCACAATCACCTTCTAAGGTGTGCCTTAGAAAGCTTTGGTAAGAAGGATTTTTATGAAACCTTGAATGTGATTTAGCTCTTAAACTCAAGGGAAGATCCAAATCCTAATTCCTAGTTAAATGTGTTTATGTTAAAGGGTTATTTTCAGGACATAGGGAAATACTTGCTGGCAAAGTTTCCAACTTGTTATGAGGCTGAGTTTCAGGAGGGTCTGTTTCATTATCTAATGAGATTAGTCATTTCTAAAATAGGTTTGAACATTTGGGTTCATTCTTCTCTTTCTCTAGTCTGCTACTTAAAGTTTGTAGTGATTATTTAACATTTTAAATACTTGTTCTACCTTAATAATACTGACATAACTTTGTGCAGAGTTTGATTGATGTTGTGTATTTAAACTGTAATAAAACACCAGTCAAATTCGATGACACAACAGTAATGCTGATCTAACTTTTAAAACTTCCTTATTCTCTAGTTCTTAAAGCAGCTAGTATCATGTCCCATCCTGTATCCTCACATATCCTATCAATTTCTGGGTCATTGGGTGTTTCTGCTGATTTGGTTTGGATGTTGTAATTGGAACCAGATGATGGGAGGGTTAGATTCTGCTTGCCTGGAGTTGCTTCCCTCCTTTTCCAGGAATGCTTTTGTTACAGAAATATCTGAATCATTTGTGAGGTGTCTTCCTGATATTTGGCACTTAGTATGCTAGTGCTATTTTCATACAATACATTCTCAAGTATACTTTTGCTCTTGTTAACCAAACTGAAACTATGTGACTCAATAAACAATGAAGTAGCGGGTTGAATTTGTGATATTTTCGTAACAGATAAGATTATATTGCTTCATGGTCCCTGGATGTGAAATATGTTGCAACTTTTCAAAATTCTTCTTCCTGTACTTTTTCTTAGAAAATTTAACTTGTAATTTGTAGGTCATGAGAGGCAACAGAGTTTTGATTCACTTCAGGGAATTACAAAACTTTGGAGAATTTTTAAGCTCACTTTAGAAAATACTGTCAAATAATTACCATAAATTTTCACTTCAGCAGGAAATAAGTTGTGGATTGTATTTCTAGAGGTGATAGATTATATCAAGTGTAAAGTGTAGAGTAGTGCAGGCATTAATTTCTTCAAGTAAAAAAAAAAGCTATTTGTTTAGAGCAATATGAGTTTCCGTTGCAAAATTTTCTTTAGTTTTTCAGTAAGTAATTGATAATTTTGCCTCTCTGGAAGTATTTTGGTCAAAGCCTATTAACTAGTTGTTAATATTGCGCAGGCAGCCTCACATACTGCAGTTCAGTTATTCCTGTTCCTTCAAATGTATCAAGTTCTAGCTCTGTTAAACAGAGTAAAGGCGGGTGCTATAATGAATCAGCTAGTTGTAATTGATGCTTATTATATAAAATAGTCTTCAGGGATGAAAGTTCCTCATCATAAAAGTGAGTGGGTAATGAGGTTAATATGACAGACTTTCAGATCTTTATGTAATCTCTTAAAGGAAAGGAAACAATCTAGGATTCAGTATTGATGTATTAGTTTTGTGTAGACTAAAAAATTGACAGTAAAAAATTGTTTTGCAATTTAAGAAAGGCACCACTTTCTACTGATTAACTAGAACCAACTGTGCTAACTGTACTGGCTATCTGTAAATACAAAGCTATGTTTAACTTGTCCCCTTCAAACAAATGTCTGCAGCAAATCAAAGTCTTCCTCTTAAGGACAACTGCATAGTCACAAGGCCTGCATTCAGCTTTATGTATAGTAGTGCAGAAGATGCCAGCTGAATTTGTGCCTGTAATGATGTGACTTTGGTGTAATGCTTTTCTCTTCCTGGTCTGTTCTCATTTATGTTGCATTTACGAAACTCCAAGGAATTAAAGTGGGCGGAATAGCTTCTTGGCTTCTTTTGGTCACCTTCTCTAAGAAAATGAGACTGATCATATGCTCTGTTCTTTGCTAGTTTATGGCCTCTTGGCCAGTTTTGGGTACATTTTGACAGTGAGGTAGGTGTCTTGGATATGATTGTTTCTATAAATTTCTTCAATATTTGGTGCTGGCTAAATGTGGGGAATTCTGTACCCTGTGATTCACAGTGTTCCCTGTGAAAGAAAGGAAGCAATCTAAATTGGGTGTCTGTTGCTCTCTTGGGATGGTACACAGCTGTTCTGTTGGCCACTTTTTTTGCTCTCCCTTAGTGTATGAACCTTGGGATTATTGCATAGGGGAGGGATGTAAAGAAACATGCTTTGATTGCTTTGGAGCAAGTTATTTTGTAAGAAAAAGCCAACTGGGGAACAGGACAGCTTAAGAAAAGTCATCTCAGTTTAATCAGATGAGCAAGATGAATGGGGGATAAAACCCATAAGGTTTTTTGCCCATAAGCATATTTTTATCTCTGTTTATTTGACTGAAATAGTAAATAGTAGGACAAAATAAAGACTAATAAAGAGATATCAAGAATTCCTGCTTTTTGGGTTTTTTTTCCTTCCTAACGTGTATTTGCAAAAATTTCTCCCTGAAGATTAAAACTATTTTTTGTTCTGGCACTTGATTATCTATCTTACTCTTCTGGATCTGGAGGTGACCATTCTGTGTTGCAAGACTTATGTGGAAGTTAACATGATACTTACTGTGTCCAAGTTGTATTACACTATCCAGCTCACTCCTCTAGTGGGTGGAGCTGCATGTTGTGTGTAAATCCATGGGGGACTAAATGTAACATTGTATTTTTTGTGCAGAGGACCTGTGCAAGCTGCGATGTATAAAACTTAGGAGAAGTATTGATGCAGATAGAAGCCAGTCACTCGAGACAAGCAACAGCTTTACAACTCTAGACAGAAGCTCCTTGATGATCTTAATTCTGTAAAAATAATTTAAAAGTTATTTAGTACTTACTCTCCTTTGATCAGATTTCTATTCTGTTGGACAAGAAGCTATCAATGATGCTAACATGAATTATAACTCTTACCCCTGTAGTTCTTAGTTAATCTCATTGCTCCCTAGCCTGGCTCAAAAAAAGAAAATCCTAGTTCCAACTGGAAGCCTGCCATTAAATGGAGCACAGAATCATGGGTGTGTTTATCTGCAAGCACACAATAAAACAGCTGTAGTAGCTTTAAGAACTGCTTACTCTGTCTGAGCGGTCAGAGATTCGTGTCTTTATCTCCTGAAATATGTTGGAAAAGGGCAGGAGTTTACCTGCAGTGGAGGTGAGGACTGATCCATAGCATGGTGGTTAGACAGTGCTCTTGCCCGTCTGAGTGAAGACACTGCAGTACATTGCTGAGCCAGTTAAGCTTTTGCTTCCCTTCCAACTTGTTGAACTACATGAAGAACTGTTCAAGAATAAACTTTTGTGTATGTTACCATCCAAATTGATGTGATGGGATTTCCAATGGGCGTGGTAAAAAGCTGACCTGTGTAAATGGATGATATAGCTGTTGACAACACTGTGCTTGGCTCTTTTGAATGTTTTTCTGCTGTAGGTGATGTAGCATTTGACTGTAGGATAATCCTGTGTTTATCTTCTGACCTGCAAATAATTTTGCCCTGTGAAGATTAAAATAATAATAAGCCCCACAGTATGCGTAATGAGGAAGTATGCTTTTTTGAGCTTCATACAAAAGAGTTCTTGCCATAGTCTCTATTTTTTTGTAATTATAAAGTAGGACAGTTCAGTAACTAGATATGACCCAAATTAATACTTCTTATGAAAGTAAGTCAGGCTGCATAAATTACAGGCAGAAAGACTTTGCATGAAACTTCATCTCAGATGTTAGTATTGGAATCCTGGTTCCTCTTTGTTTTTCAAAGCACACTGAAACAGGTAGAACCATGCCAGTAGCTTAGAACTTACCACTTCCAAGGTCTTCTCTCTGGCACAGTATTTGCTCTGAAGCAGTCTTTTTGGATTAAGTGTTGTTTGCCTGTATCACATTATATTGTACTTGCATTGTTTGTAACTGATTTCTCTCTCTTTCCTCATCTACTACTCACAGACCTGAGCATTATATCTGTATTGACTTGTGAAGAACTTGGGAGCAAACTCAGATCCCTGAGCCACCCTCCTACTACAAAATGTGGCATAGTGTTTATGACACACTTATCTTGAAGATTTGAAGTCTATGGTAGTGTGAAGTTTTGCTATTTTCAGTATCTTAATGGAATGTTGTTTACTGACAATAATTTGTCAGGATCAAATTGGAAGTGGAAATGTGTTGAGTTTTTTATGGGTCAGCTGCTACAGAGAGTACAAAAAGCAGCAGCTAGCTTGTCACACTGAGACACTGAATTGTAAGTTGAGGTAAAATACAAATTTTCACATTGCTCAATCTGCTTAAAGGCTGGAGATTAATTTACAACAAATATTACAGTGAAATATTGCTACTGTAGTAGCAATACTTTTTCAGACTGTAGTATTGTTAGCCCAAACTCATCTGAGTGAGGTCCTGCTGAGTTCGTTTGGACTTGTTCCAGTGTTGGAGTACTTACAGAATAGTCTGTTTTCTTTCTCAGTAAGCTTTGAGTAGGCCATATGCAGGTAGATAATTGTAAGCTAAGCTTTGCAAATTGAGCCGTTGTCAGTTGATAGTGGAATTCAGATGATTTTTTTTTTTCTTACTTGTCTGACATACATACTAAGAAGCATGACTTTCAGGGTGTGTTTTTTCCCTTTAAGAGAAAATGTTCAAAGACAAAACAACGTAGTAGGTTGAAAGCATGCACGTGGCTTGGAACTATTTTCATGTTCTCATACTCCCTCTTGAGTAAAAAGAAAGCAATGGTTCTTTTTAAGCCAAAACAGAAATGTGTGTTTGTTCTTTTCCATCTTCTTTTAAAAAGAACTTGTACCATGATATTAGTTGCATTTCTCTGCTGTATCTATATAATGCGTATAGCACCTTACTTATGCTTATTTTGCTTAGATAATCTTTCTGGGGAAAAAATAATTTGACTGAATTTTCAGTTGCATTTTCAGAATTCTTTGACAGAGGAATGAGTAGGGGTGCTGGTGTGATCTCAAGTTTTTCACATAGGTTGTGGGTTTAGCTTGGTAGGCAGAGAAGTCCCATTGCTTGCTCACTCCCCCTGACACCGGTGGGAGGGAAGAGAGAATTGGAAGAGTAAAATAAGAAAACTTGTAGGTTGAGATAATGATAATTTCATAAGTATTTTTTAAAAAGGAAAACAAACCCAAGAAAAATTATTAAAAGAAAATTAGCTTACAGCTAGCTGACCAATGCCCAGCAGTCCCTGAGCAACAACAGTACTGACAAACTTCAAACCTCTCTGCCAACTTTTATTGCTAAGCTGTGGCATGGTGATATCCCTTTGGTCAGCTGGTCCAGCCGTATCTCTCCTAGCTGCTCATCCCCAGCCTGTTTGCTCGCATGGCAGTGTGAGAAACTTGATGGCGTGTATTGATTTTATTTCTAGGAAGGATTGGTTTAATCTCCAATGAAGCTTTAGTCATCATGCTTTTGGACTACCTGTGCATCACTTCTAACAAAGCCTCAGTACATGGTCTCAACTAGGGTTTTTGATACAAGTTTTAAGAAAGTTGTGCTCCACATTCTGATTGTTTAGGCTGCATGCAGTAGAATGTAATTTTAGTGTGACATTGTGAAATAGTCATGATGGCTAAAGGTAACAAGGTAATCATGCCAAGTTACTAGGCTGTTTTATTATATGGTAGTTATATAACAGAGCTGTGCTGCCATGTGAATGTGCTTCTTTTGAGTTTTTTAATTAAAAAAATATAAGTTACATTTGGTTTTTAATTGCTACCATAAATCATTCTTGTATTTATATATATAATGTAGATGTCATTGTCTCTTTTGGAGTTCAGACCTTGTTTTGACTTTAAATCTCTGAGGAGAGTGCATTCTGTCACTGTACAGGGACTTTTCTGTGTTTTAAGAACTGTGCAAGCAATCACAAATACAGTTTTATTGCTATTGGGATAGGTAGAGAATGAAACAAAAGTTTGGAAAAATAGAGATGCACTAACATATAGCATGCATGATTTTTTTTTCTTTGAGTTAATAGAATTGCTACTTTTTGTAGTTGTGCACATGTACATTAAACTATGTGAATTAGCTGTCACAGAGCCCTTTAGTGTTGGTGAAATGCAGAGACTTTTGTTTAAACAAGCAGTCACAGGACTGAGACAACTACTCCAAATATACCAAATAATTACATTTTTATAGGCAAGTTGAATCTTTTCACTCTGTATAAACTAGATTGTTATTTTGGTTTTTGACTTACTGAAACTGGGTATTTTTCGATTTTAAGTTTGCTTGCTTTTCCTGTAAAAGTACTCTAGCTAATCCTTGCTGCTGTGTCTTAGTGCTTGCCATTTAAACTGGAAATATTTTCAAAAGTTTCCTTTCCCTGCAGCTGTCATATCATGTTTTCTTATATGGTGTTTGCTCACTGTGGCTTCTTTTTTCAATTTTTGTGTTGTAAACTATCAAGAATTCTTGACACCTACTGTGCCACTAAAAGAATGCTACATACCAAAATGCTGTTTCCAAATGGTGAAGGATTTCTTTGCTTAATTAAAAAGAAGATGAGCTCAATATAACTTGTGGAATGGTTTCCAGTGAAAAAGCAGGTAGCTTTCAAAAGCTGAACTGAAATTAAGTCATTAAGTATGTAGGGATTTGAAAAAAATCCATTTTATCATTTCATGTAGGAGAAGGAAAAGAAAATTGATGAAGAAATATTTTTCTTCTAGATTTTTTTCATTTGATACCTGTGAATTTTCTGCAATCCAAAGATGGCAGCAAATAAACCTAAAGGACAGAATTCATTGGCTTTACACAAAGTCATCATGGTGGGAAGCGGCGGTGTAGGAAAATCTGCTTTAACACTACAGTTTATGTATGATGAGGTAAGAGTCTATAGTAGAAATTATCTCTGCAGGTGCATGCTACATAGTGTTGTTTAAGTTACATTTGTATAATTATTTTCTGAAAGGGTCTAAATGTATCTGATGTATGAAATTCAGCAGTTAAGTGGAACAAACACATGTTTTGACATTACTGATTTGCCCTACCTGTGAAGGTAAAATTTGGCCTTTTTCAGACTTCTCAGCTGTTAGTCTGTCATACTACTGGAATATTTTTGCATTGCTCACTAGACCTGTTAGAGCTTGGTTATTATAGCTCAAAGCTTTTTCACTTAGTTGAGTTGCCTGATAACTGAAACAACCAATTTATTCCATTTTTTGTGCTGCTGTTGAAGAGAGAAAAGAAAATCAGTTTCCTTCTTTTCCAGTGAAAGTCATCCTTTTTTAATAAAAGTCAGACGTTAAGCATTCAGTGTACTTTAAAAGTTGATACTAAATACATCCAAACTCAGGGCTACCTGTTTCCATAATGGAACACAGACAGATGTTGTGCTTGAACTGGAAGAAGAGGTTTGGATTAGTGCACAGACACTGATGTTTTGAAATTACCTCTACATTTCCTTATAATGGCTGAGGAAAGCAAAAAACTTAAAAACTGTTTAGGTTGATGAAGAGTCTCCTTTAACTAGGAGCTGTTTGAGTACTTCACAGGGCTTAAATGCACAATGCTTACTTATTAGTTACAATACCCATTTAATGTGTTTGTTATATCCTTTTTTGCAAACAAAAGCAATTACCTTGTACAGGCTTGATTTTACATCATGAAGGGGTTTTTTTCTAGTTTGTTGAAGACTATGAGCCCACCAAAGCAGACAGCTACAGGAAAAAGGTGGTTCTGGATGGGGAAGAAGTCCAAATTGATATATTGGATACAGCAGGGCAAGAGGACTATGCTGCAATTAGAGACAACTACTTCCGAAGTGGAGAAGGTTTTCTTTGTGTCTTCTCTATTACAGAGCTGGAATCCTTTGCAGCGACTGCAGACTTCAGGTAATTTACAAGGCAATATAATCATTTTAATTACACTGAGATGATTGAAAGTGATATTTTTTGCATATGTTTTATAATATCCTTTTGATGGTCAAGACTGGATGGCAGCTCTTACTTTGAATAGATGCCTAGCCAGGCCTTTGCTATCTATACCACTTCAGATGTCTTAACTGCTATGTTTCTGAATACCAGAAAGGCTATTGCCACAGAGCAGATACAGAGCAATATTCAGAAGACAGCTGCCTCACCATGGTCTTAACCACAGACTGCATCATATTAAAACTCTTATTATAGTAATAGAATATTATACAGGTAGGAGTATGTGATAGGTGTTTAATTTCAGTTGAGAGACAAAACATTTAAAAACTCATTACTGTATTTAAAAAAAAAGACAAAATATATCGGAAAATGGTTTTACCAGTTCAAAGTATAGTGAAATAGGAAGGGCCGTAATATTTGAGTGAAAATAAAGGAAACAAATATAAAAAGGAGTTAGTCTTCTTGGAGATGCTGTCACAATTCAACTTAATTAGCACTAAGTAGCAGCATGTTTAATATCTTTAAGGAAAGAGGAAGAGGTATGGAGAGGGGAGAAAGTAAAATTTTCAACTTCTGTTGGGTTTTTTCAAATTTATTTGTGTTTCTATATGTCAGTGTTTATATATTTAAAGGGAGGGAGGAGCAGGCCTTTTTTGTTTTCAGGCTTATGCTGGGTACTGTCAATCACAGAGGATGGTTTAGTATAGTTCAGCTCCCCTAGAGTGCAAGATGGTCTACTAAAAATCTGTTTAAAATCATGCCAGTGCTTCAAAGTACATGATGTTTGGCCTTAGAAAAAGTCCTACTCTCTAGTAAAGAATAAAGGTGAGAGTTAACAGTATACATGTTGATACAGGACAAGTGAAAGAAAAACAACCCTTCAAGTAAAGATACTAAAATTCTCCCCAATCCAAATATGAAAGTGAACCATAGGAGACTAAATGCTAAAATATAACTCAGAAAAAAATATTTTTTGCTCTGTGTAAAAGTAATCTGTATCTCTTGAAGGCAGAGTTAAAGTATCTTTGGCACTGTTGAGTAGTCTGAGGGCATACTACTCTACTAGTTTGAAAGCAAACCAGTGAGACATTCCAAGTCAGAACTAAAATTTAATGGGAAAAATAAAATAAAGGCAGAAAATACTGGCTTAAACTAACAGAGTCAGGATACAACCTGAAGCCCTGTTGGTCAGGGTGGTGGTAGCAGTCCAATTAAATGGTGGCTGCAGTCCTGTTGGAGTGATAGATGTGGTCGTGTTGAAGCAGTGATCCTGTAGAAGTCTTTCTCTGAAGGTCCTGTTGTGGTTATGGAGCTCTTGTCCTCTAGGAATTTAGTAGGTAGGGCTGCCTGTGGTGCTCCAAACCTCAGATTATATCCAGGTAGGAATGCTTGGTTCCTCCCCCTGGGCAGAGTATCTCACCATGCCATGGTGTGATTTTATGAGTCATGCAGTGAGACTTGATGGCCCATTAGCTGAAAATAGCCCCCAGAGGGAGTTATCAGAGATGAGTCATGGATGAGAACACTACCCCTCCTGGTTTTAACAGTTTATGAAGATGGTGGTAGAATACTACTTCTGGTTGCATCTTACATTTTAACCTAAGAAAACTCTTTAACAGCCAAATATTAAAGGAAGTGACAAGAAGAACTTGGATGTTTGTTTTCATGGAATTTTGTTCTGCTGGAATGGCAAACCTTCAACAGGAGAGGTTTTTACTACAATTCAATGGGGTTCCTGGTATGATCTGAAATGCCATTGCTCCAAGTAAATTTGTCAATGCAATACAGCCCTGCAATGACTACGCTTTTAAATACTTGAAAGGTTGTTTGTTAAAATTTGGCCTTGCTTTGAGTAGATTTGGTCTGGCTCTCATAGTGTGGATTTTTTTTTAAGTTCTAGATTTCATCATTAATTAGATATTTCTTGCTTAGTCTTCAGAAGGGGCTCAAAGGACAATATGAATATCATAATCTGAATTGCTGTTAGGTTTACATTTTACATGGCGAAATTTTTTGGCATCTGTGGTGGTTTGACCTGGCATTTATCCCAGGTTCTCATAGAAGCCACGTCTATAGATCCACCACTAACAAAACCTTGTCATGCCAACTCAGTATAGCATTGACTGGATAGCTAGTGTTGAAAGTTACTAGTTTTTGCTAGAAGTCTTATTTACACAGGTTCCATGATGCACTGAGGTTTTTTTCTGGCCAACTTCCTGATCCCCTGGCTATTCAAACTACTTTTAGATAGCTGCAGACTTTGTTAAAACATTTGCACTGGTATTTGTGTGGAAGAGGAGAAATACTGCTTTTTAATTATAACCCATACATAAATGTGGTGTCACAGTCTGCCTCAAATGCACAGTTTAAAAAAATTATGGACTATCTGCAGTTTCTCAGCTCTGAGAATAGGCTTCCTCCACAAGACTGCATGCTATTCAGAGCTTTTTGTAATGTGAGCATCCTGCCGTATACCAAATCAAGGCCCTTTAGACTATCAGTTACTTTACTGTCTTCTGCGTCTCTCCCTTCAACTTTAAATTTGGTTTCACCTCAGCCATCAAAAGAAGTTTATTTTTCTGTACTTTTTGTCAATCTTTCAGGAATTTCTCCATGATAAAGGGCTACATTTCACGACTAACTTTATACTCCTTTTTTCATAGACAAAATACAGAATATTCTTATTCGGAGACACCTCATCTTTCTGATAGTATTAATGCATTTTCAGTTAGAAGAAAACTTCCATTATTTTTTAAATGTTGAAGACTTGGGTACCAAACTCTTTGTAGTATTGAGTTTTATTTATAGTTTTAAACCTTTCATCCTAGCAGTTAAAACAGTAGAACAGTCTGTCCTTAAAAATCTGATGCAATTACAGCTTGTGTCTGTACACAGATTTGTAATTAAATGAAGATCTCTGGAGAAACTGAGTATAATTGACTTTGATCAGAGAGATTTCTGAAAGGAAGGTATTTTCTCTAGATATGCTATGAACCATTTTATCAGCTTCAAATTGGCACATTTTGTTAGGAAATAATCAGCTGTAAAACTGGAGCTTGATAGCTTAAAAATCATCAAACATATTAATGTAAGGACAATGGTAAATGCTCTCAAATAATACAGTTAAAGGGAATGAATTATTAATATGAATTTTGACCTAAACTAATCTTGTTCTTTTTTTTTTCATTTCTTACTGACTCAACTCCTTTCTTTGTCGAGGACTAGTTGTCTGTCTCTGTCTTCATTCTGTAAAATGTCATAATGACGTTTAAGACTTTCCTGTTATATAAACCACATAAAAGGAATAAGTGGCTTTTCACTGTAAAAGTATTTAATCTGAGTTCTTCTTATGTTCCAAGAATGGTACTCTATGCAAAGCTTCATTTTATTTTCCTTTTTTTTTTTCTCCTGCAGGGAGCAAATCTTAAGAGTAAAAGAAGATGAGAATGTTCCTTTTTTGCTAGTTGGTAATAAATCAGATTTGGAAGATAAAAGGCAAGTTTCTGTAGAGGAAGCAAAAAACAGAGCTGATCAGTGGAATGTTAATTATGTGGAAACTTCTGCAAAAACACGAGCTAATGTTGACAAGGTAATGACTGGCCTCTTAAACAATCTGTCCATAATTTTTCACTTTATCCCCCTTTTTCATGGGTCATACTCCTTATGTTCTTAATTTTAGCAATAATTTTGTGGAATTTTAATCAAATATTTTTCTTCCTTAGTTTGCCAGGAGTGCATCACTAGGTGATTCCTTGTAGAGCAGTGAAAATATTAGGCACAACACATTTATCCCATTCTAAACTGCAAGGAATCAGTATTATCCAAGACATGATACAAGACCTTATAAAATTTTCTTGGGTCAGCTCTTTTGGCCTAGACTTCATACTGCATTTTCTGTAACTAGAGGAGAGTCTGCTTCTGAACAGTGAAGAATACTTTCTGATCCTCAGTCTGAATAAAACCTTACAAAAGCAAATAAGGGATTTGAGCCTTCCCTACCCTCATTTAACCATCTGCCTCTTTGTATATTGTTTTGCTAAAGAATGGATGAACCCAAAAAGTTATGAAAAGGCCAGAAGTGCCTAATGAGTTTTCAAAGATAAAACCTGATTCAGAAGCTCATAAGATAAAGAAAATATTTGTCTCCAAGAAAAGAAAATGCTGCTTAGTTGTAAGTGCTTCAGCAAGAATGTGAGGTCTTGCAATTCTACACTACAAGGTGTCAGCCTTGTATGTAGACTGTTAAGAGTCACAGTGGTGTGGCAAAAGAAATAAGGTTTAGTGCAATGTGCCAACCTTTCAGAGCTGTTGACAAAGTTGATCCCACATTGAATCACAGGTGTGTGTTGGAAGAAACTTTAAAGATCACCAACTGCCCTGCCATGGGCAGTGATACCAACCACTTGATCCAGTTGCTCAGGACCTCATCCAACCAGGTCTTGAACACTTCCAGAGTTAGGGAATCCACAGCTTCTCTGGGCAGCCCTTTGCAGTGCCTCACTGCCCTCACAGTCAAGAATTTTTTTGCAATTAATCATTTAAGTCTCTCCCCTTTTAGTTCAGAATTGTTCCTGCAAGGGTCTTATCACAAACATCACATGTAAAAAGATGGGTTTTGTCTTTTTTTTTTTTATAAGCCTTCTTTAAGAACTGAAATACTGCAGTAAGGTCTCCCTGAATCATTCTCTTCTTTTGTATGCACAACCGCAACTCTCTCGGCTTGTCTTCATAGCGGAGTTGCTCCAGCCACTGAGCATTTTTGTGGCACCCTTTGGACCCACTCCAACAGGTCCATGTTTTTTCTTGTGCTGAGGACCCCAGACATGGGCACAGGTTGGGGTCTCATGAGAGAGTAGAAGAGGACAATCACCTACCTTGACCTGTTGGCCAATCCTCTTTTGCTGCAGCCCAGGATACCACTGGCCTTCTGGGCTGTGAGTGCACATTGCCAGATCATGACTGTTGTGGTTTGAAAGAAAACGAAGTGAGAGGCTCTAGACTAGAAAGACTATTTAATGAAAAGAAAAAGGAAAATAATAAA
>VZUI01075192.1:0-81167 GCA_013401135.1 Cettia cetti
GCACCCCAGGATACCTTTGGCCTTCTTGGCCACAGGGACACACTGCTGGCTCATGAGCTGCTTGTTGTCCACCAGGACCCCCAGGACCTTCTCCACAGAGCTGCTTCCCAGCTGATCAGCCCCCAGCCCATACAGGTCCACAGAGTCTTGTTTTCCAATCTACAATGCGGGATAAACATATATTTTCTCTCCTAGTCCTAATTTTAGGACAATAATGGTAGTAGAAATTACCACCTATCATCTTATTTAATTTTACAGCACTTAAAATGAAAGCCTTGATTAGCCTCCAGATATTATTTTTGTTGAAAAAAAGACTAACAAAATCCTAAAGCAAAAAAAAAAAAAAAACTAAACAACAAAACCCTAAAAAGAATTCTTCAGTTTCAGGTATCTCATATTAAAGTGCAGAAGTGTGACAGTGAAGAGACCAGGTCACACTGATGTCCTGTATCTGGCTATATGGTAGCCTAAATTAAAAGAGTATCTGTAATACTTACTTATTATACATGCACTTCAAAACATTTAGGAAGAAAAAGCCAAAGCTTCACATCTGATATGCTAAAATGTCAGGAAAAAAATTAATGAAAACAGAATGCAGAGGTATATACTAAAGCACTTTTTATTCAACTAATCTAATCCTTTAGATCAGATATGGCTTTGTTATTAGGGATCTGATTTTGAAATGCTTAAAAGTGGTGAGTCTAAAGAATAGTCAGTTCTTCCAGACCTAGATGCATTTAGTAAATGGAGTTATAAGTCAGAGGTTTAACCTGTGTGTTGTTCCCTTTTCCATTGTTATTTTTTTTTTTTTTTCAACTTCCGAAGTTAAAAAATGTCCCTGAGCTCTGCTGTGGCAAGAACAGGAGGGAGCCCCGCTTCCCCTTGAGGTGGGCATTACTTGGAGGGAAGAAATTTTTTTAATTTGACTTTAAGTTCCTGCCTAGAGAACTCAACTGTGTTTGCTTTAGAGAGCTCCGAGGTGGGCTTAAAGCTCTTTTTTCTTGCACTTCCATCGCTAAAGCCAACCCTGGGTATTGCTGAGAGGAGACCAAATGCCAACACGAGTGCTGGGCCACCGAGCTAAAGGGCCGAGTCCAGCGGGACCGCACAGAGCAGATGGTGACACTGGTGGCCTCCCGGCGTCAAACGCTGAAAACACGACCAGAGCCCCTTCCCTGCTCCGGAAAGCCAGGGCTGCTTCTGTCTCTCAGCACAAGGAGCCACCGGGGTATGCGGAGCCACCTCAGCCCGTCCTCCAAACCGCGGGGCCATCTGCGGTCCCTCCGCCTCCGAACGCGGGCCCACCTCGGCCCCCGCCACGCCTTTCCCGCCATCGCCCCGCAGGGGAAGCGGCGGCCGCCCGAGTCTCGCGAGAACCGGCGCTGCTGCCGCCGCCGCCATGGAGCCACCGGTGCGCGGCCCGCCGGGGCTGTCGGCCGTGCTGGCGGTGAGGGAGAGCGCGGCCGCCCACGGGAGCGGGGCTGTCCGGCGGGGAGCGGGAACGGGCCGTCCGGGAGAGCGGGGCTGTCCGGCGGGGAGCGGGAACGGGCCGTCCGGAAGAACGGGGCTGTCCGGCGGGGAGAGGGAAGCCCTTGCTGGGGGCGCGCTCCTTGTCAAGCCTGGTGCGGGGGGTTGAGGGGCGCGGTCTGTGACCGGCCGCGTTCGGTCGCTGTGGACTCCCGATGACGCCCCTTCTCCCGCCGCTGCCTGATCCGCTTCCCTTCTGCCCGCAGAGCACGGACTGGTCCGAGCCCTGGCTGCTGGGGCTGGCCGCCTTCCACCTGCTCTGCCTCCTCCTGACGTGCGCGTCCCTGCAGCACCGCCGGGTGCAGGTCGGGCACTTCCTCTGCATGGGTGAGTGCACGGGCACAGCGGTGGTGCCGGGCACCAGAGCGGTGCCTGCAACTTCGTATTTCTCTGCTAGCAGTGCATGTGACTGTGGATGTTAATCTGCGATAGAACCTGTTATGACTTATAAATATGTATTTATTTTATTTCCAAGAAAATGTATGAAGTAGTGACTTAAAATTCTGTCCTTAGTGAGGAAGTGGGTCATTGTCGTGTGTGTTACAGCTTCCCAATGAAGTGTTGCTGAGCTGGAGAAGCAGAAAAGAAATTGACTGAGAGCCAACACTTGCTTTGTACCCTGCCTTGTTCTAATGGTGCAGTTCAGTGAATATGGTCAGCTTTAGTTTTTGAAGCAAGTTCATCGTATGCGCTGGTGACAGCCGCGATAATAGCATGAGGAAGAGTGGCTTGTGCATTGCAGTAACGATTTGTGTTATCTCGGGGTTTATCAGCCTGAGAATCCAGTGATGTTACCAAGCCAAAGCTGTCATGGCTGACTGGCAGAACACACTAGTTTTGCTTTAAGATCGCATGGATTTGGATTAGATGATGTATTATGATCAATTTATTTTTAAAGAAATACTGAATCTAATATTTTTCTTTTATTCTTTAGTGGGCTTAGTGTACTGCGCTGAATATATCAATGAATTAGCAGCCATGAATTGGAGGTAAATGTTTTCAATTTCATTTTTTGCATAAAACTATACAGTACAACATAGTTATCACATACTTATAAGAAATAATAATAGCGTTTACATGTTGTACTGCTTAAAATCTGTTTATATGGGTGCTTGTAAACTAACTTGTCAAAAAACTGAGAGAAAAGCAGTGCTATGGTT
Source organism: Cettia cetti (assembly GCA_013401135.1). Taxonomy (NCBI): domain Eukaryota; kingdom Metazoa; phylum Chordata; class Aves; order Passeriformes; family Sylviidae; genus Cettia; species Cettia cetti. The sequence goes on from VZUI01075192.1 coordinate 2,688, forward strand.
AAGGGGAAAATAAGGTGAATATTTTAGGGGTTCGGCGGGGGGGTTGTGGTTTTTTTGTTGTTTTTGTTTTGTTTTGTTTTGTTTTTTCTTTTGTTGGGTTTTCTTTGGTATTCATGTTTAATAGCTGAAGTTAAGAACCACTTCTCAAACATACCACTGCTGCTTTATGTACTTACTTATATGCATAACAAGCCTTAACGTTTGCCTGTTTTACTAAACCCGTATGCCAGAATTGAACTAATGGTTTATTTTGATATTTTGAGCATTGAATTAATCTTTCCCTGATATGACTGAAAGTTATGTGTTTAACACCAGTTTATGCTGGCATCTAATTGTAGTCATGTTTCACTTCAGGCATAGGTGATCTAATTACAGCATTGCTACATATGTTAACTTTGTTATCTTTTCTAATACAAGGAAGTAAAATACCTAAAGTGATTTCAGATGCTTCAGAATAAGCATGATTTGTGATGCACTCTTGTAGTCATGTTAGTTAGCTTTTGCACAGTAAAACTGTAAAGAAGAGAAAGACAGATATTAATATTCATAACTGAAGAGGTATCAACTGCCTCTTTTTTCTGACTTAATACAGCAGAATGCTGGCCTGTGGTTGGGGATCCCAAGACATGGGATGATGTGTACAGCGTTCATGTAGAATAGTTGCTGGGAAAGTTGAATGTGTGATCTACACTAAATAAAGCTTTGTCTTTCATTTTCTTTTTATTTCTTTCAGGCTTTTTTCTAAGTACCAATACTTTGATTCAAGAGGAATGTTTATTTCACTTGTGTTTTCAGCACCACTGCTGGTGAACACTATCATAATTGTGGTATGTATGTGGTCATTCATATAGGTGCTTTCATTAAATGAGTAAGTAAAGGTATGTGGCTTAGTTGAATTTAATAATTTACTTACTTTTCAGGTCACCTGGCTTTACAGAACTTTGAATGTAATGACTGAACTAAAGATGCTACAGCAGAGAAGGAAAGCAGAAAAAGAGAAAAAGAAGTGAAAGCGCCAAACTCTTATTTTTCCTTCTTCAGTTGTAACACCGCCTGTCCGGGTAATCAGTCGTTCTGTATGGGTATTCAGGATCAGAAGTATTTTTGTGTCCGGTGTCAAGAGGACTTTGTAGTTGCAGCTGTGTACACTGAGGTGAAAGCAGGTATCTACAGTACGTTTAAATTGGGCGTGAAATTATGAAAACCAGTCTTAACAAGTCTTTGTGCCCTTCAGTGTAAGATTGTTTTCCTCCATGACCAAGGCTGTTAGTATTGATGAGACACAATCTTCCACTTTCCATTTGCCTGTATTTTTTTACCCTGTCTTTATTCCATGCTTGTCAAGTATCATTCTTCTGCTTAAGCCAACTGGAGCTGTGTTGTGAACAATAGTAAATGAGAGATTTTATTTAGAATAACTCAGGAATCCATGCTTCTGTGAAGCACTTCTTTATAAATCAAGTTTCGTACTTCCTATGTGTACTTTATGCCAGTGGCATTTTATAAATAAAACTATCCACTCACTGTATCTTATATTGAGTTAATTTGTGTTCATTTTTAATCAGATTTTTTCCATCTTTTTTTCTCACATAGAATTCCAGTTTGGCAAATTGCCCAGTTTATAATTCAAAATTATCTCTGCATTTCTTTCAATTTATACTTCATGTTTTTAAGGCTCCTAGATAAATAAATTTTTTTAAAACTGGGTGAAAATTTGATAGTTTTATGCTTCTTTGTAAAACAGAAAGGATGGGAAGAAACTTAATAATGTTATATGCAACTCTGTTCCCTTTTTAATTTTTTTTAAATAAATAACTGAGTATTAAAAATAGGTAAAAAGAAGGCTCTGGTTTCACTTCAAGTAGCCTGTTTTTATTGAATTCAGGTAATTTGAGAAGGCGTATGGACACAATGGAGACTATCCATATTTAAAAGTTGTAGCTCTGTGTTCAGACATACAGTTAAGTAGGTGTCATTTAAGACAGGAAAGACAACCTACAAAACTGATCTTATGCTAATGTGAGAAACATTTGGCTACAAAATTGCAGAACACTAGTAGGTTTATAAGCTAAGGAAGTATTTGTGAAACTAATTTTAATGACTTTAATAATCTTCATGAATGTAGAGATGCGGAATTGAGAAAGAGAGCAGATGCACATCATACACAGTTTGCAAGTCTCCTAAACAGGGAGAAAGTGAAGGATCCACTTCTTTACCTTTCCTGTGCTTCCTTGGCATTTCTTTACTCACTCATTGCTCCATCCAGAACTACTGGTAGCTAGAATATTTTATATTAGCAAACTAAACAGATGCAGGTTTGTGTGTTGTCCCATTCTGGCCATTCTTCTGAGACTCTTGGTGCAGTGTTGGGTGGGGTCAACTGTACGGAGAAATCTCAAATGGTCTGGTAGGTAACATGCTTTTTGACAAGGAGTGAAGAGAATCTGTCCAAATGACTGCCAGGTGGGCTGTGGCAGCTGTCAACAGGACCAAAGAACAGACGTTTCTGGTTTCATATACATAGGATGTTGTCCTTCCAGGCTGGATTATAGAAGTTCAGCCCTGCTCCTACAGTTTGATGGGGAGAGTTGCGATTTTCACACATGGCTCTAAGCATGACCCTTAATAAATGTTGTTCTTGTGACTTTCCCAGTTGATAACTGTTCTGCAACAAATCAGTGCACAATTGTTTCAGTGTCACACACTTGAAGCTGTAATGCTTCATCTGGAGATACCACTATTATCAAGTAACCTTTGGTTTCGCAATGTGAAGTGTATGAGTTTGATTCACAGTAAGTGAGGAGGTTCAGAGCAACTGAGCAACAAGTCTCTTGCAGTGGAAAACAGTGTGCCTTATTTAGTACATCCAAGGCAAACTTTCTCCAAATAGCCTGTTGTTTTGCCTATCATGTGTAAGCTTGAAAAAAAAAGATGGATAATACTTGTTTAGAAAGCATGATGGCTTTTTTCTTTGTCTTCTAAATGTACTTCTGTGTGAAAGTATGAACAGCTCCAAATTCAAAAACAGTATTTTTTTGAAGGATGAGCATCTCAAAATTGTGAGTTTAAAACCTTCCCTGGCTCCTGGGACTACAGTAAATAAATCTAGCAGTTACATGAGATAAGTTTTCACAAACACAAAAATGTGGTTTCCATATATTGCAAAACCGTGTGGGTTGAAAGGGACCTTGAAGATCATCTAGTTCTGACCCACTGGCCATGGTCACGGATTCCACCCACTGGACTGGGTGGCTCAAGACCCAAACCTACCTGGTCTTGAACATTTCCAGGGTGTGGCATCCACAGGTCTGGGCAGCCGGGGCTCCACCATTTTGTGAGTGAAAGCTTTGCCCCTACCACCTATTCTAAAACACGGCCTCTTTTGTTTGAAAGCTGATCCCCTTTGTCCCATCACTACGTGTCCTTATAGAAAGTTGCTCTCCCTCTTTTTTGTAAGCACCCTTTAAGCACTGAAAAGCTGCAACCAGGTTTCCTTGGAGTCTTCTCCAGGCTGAACATCTCTGGATAACACTCCTTCCTTCTTTGTGTCACCTGCACCACTCAGCTTTGCGTCATCTGCAAACTTGCTGAGGTTGAACTGGATCTTACCATGTTACTGGTAAAGGCACTAAAAGGGTACCATTGCCAAGATGAGGGCTCTGAGGGACACCACCTAGATGTAAGCAATTGACTACAATCCTCTGCTCATGTCTATCCAGCCATTTCCTTATCCACAGAATAGTCCACACTTCAAATCCTTGTCCCCCCAGTTCAGTGATGACGTGTGTCACAGGCCTTGCAGAAGTCTATGTAGATAACATCTGTCAGTCTTCTCCTGTTGATTGTTGCAGTCACAAAAGGCCACAGGGTGAATCAGACAGGATTTGCCTTTAGTGAAGTCTTTTTTGTTGTCTTGGATGACTTTCTTGTCTTGCATGGCCATGTGTGTTTGTCAGAATAATATTCCCATTTTCTACATTTCAGAAAGAATCAAACTTACCTGTGATCTCCTCTAGCTAAACTTGCCTAAGAAACACTAAGTTTAAGACTGAAGCTGTTTGTTGGTTTGTGTTGTGGTTTTTTTTTTTAAAGTAGGTATCATAAACCATAGGAGAAACCCTCAGTAAGTGAAGCATGATTTCTTTTCATCATGAGTCTGCATTTATGACTTGATAGTGCAATAACATTAAGTATGGGCCTACTTACTGACAAACCAAAATAATTGGATCATGAATTTAGAGGCTGTTCTGCCTGCTTAGCATTTGTATGTATAAGTGAAGGAGAGCCAAATGTTTAAGACTGATGGAATACCTTTGCTTTTAATTGGGTTAAATTAGGCTGCTTGTGAAAGAGCCAGTTTAATTCATTTTCAAACATGCATACAGAAAACTGGTCACTGCTCAAGTGGATACTTTGGAGAGTGAGACAAGACAGAGGTGATCTGTTTGAGAATTGTTGTTATTTGTTGTTTGGTGTATTTGTTGATATACACAGAGGTCTGTGTATCTCAAAGGCAGCGACTCAAATCTTCAAACTACCTTAATGTGCCTTTCCATGACAGCGCACGGTGTCAGCTTCATGGAAAAACAATACAAGGGAGAAAGTTATGTTAACCTGGTCACTTTATCACAGTAGAAAGTAGTTTTGTTGCATTGTGAGATAATGATAATCTGTGAAAAGACAGATTATCAGAAATTAATGGACAAAGTTGCTGGAGTTTGAGGCTGGCCTTGTTTCCTATGAAAAAGTGATAACTGAGATGAGTTTCCAGAAATGAGAACCTAGAATGCTCTCCTTTTCCATATCCACTGAAGTACTGTATTCTTAATGTGGGATGTATTTTAGTCTCATGTTGGTGCAATGAATCTCATGATTCTAGATAAAATGGAAAGATGCAATAAAGGATTTTAAATATCTCTTCCTCAGCAGTATTTCATAACTTAGTAGATACGTTGATCTCCATCTCCAATAAAAACCCCACCTATCTCCAAAAGGCGCAGAAGGTCAGTGAATTGAGGTCTTCTACATTCTTGAGTGTATTCTCAAAGAACATAATCTTGAGTGTATAAACAAAGAATTTTGAAGGACAGTCTTGGTGGTTTTCAACAGCTGGGTCTTGAAAGGAGGGGTCTAATCTAGAAGAGCTGTGTTTGAGTTAGATCATGGCCTGCTGTGGCTGTGAATCCTAAATGGAGCAAGAGTTTACAAAGAATTGCTTTGTGAGTGTTGAGAATCATAAGCTCAGATTTTGAGCTCCATTTTTATAGTAACTGAGATTTTCAGGAAAAAGGAATAGTAATTCTCTGTCTGAACAAGATAGAACACAACTGTAGTGTAGGAATTGTTCTATTTCTTCAAATACAGCTAAACATTTTTGCATTTTTTTATTGTAAGCTTGATAAGTTCTGGATGAAATCCTCTGGAATGTGCTCTAGGATGACCCTGCTTGAGCAAGGAGGTTGGACAAGGTGACTGGCTGTCGTCCTTTCCAATGTGACCCGTTCTGTGATTCTGTAATTTTTCACTTCAGGTGGACATACCATTTTTATAATTAATGTATCAAAGAATGGGGGGGGGGGGGGGGGGGGGGGTGTTTGGGGAGCACAAACACTATGTATATTTCTCTATTGAACTACTTTTTAATATTTTAAAATATGTTTGAGTTATTTTAATGTCTTTCAACTAAATAAAAGTATTGATGTTTTTCTGTCCATTGGAGATCACTGCAGGTAATTCAACTCTCCACTGGATGTCACTGTCTCACACGCAAAAGCTGACTCAAAGCTTTCCTTTTGAGAGGGTTCTGTAGAGCTTTTCACCATATCTCCATAAATTCTGCAACATTTTGGAATGACCAGGAAACCTTGGACTGTAGCCTCTGAAAACATAAACTGCTACCTGAGCTCCAAGATACATCTTGAGCCACTTTCAGGTGTTTCTTGACACTCTTGCTTTTTATATTAAAAAGGAGCAGTGATGAGGTACATATATAATTCCAGAGTCAGGAAGTATGTATGTGCTATAAAATTTCTTAACGCATCAAGGGAATGAATACCCTGTTCACTCATACCTACATTTCGTGAGGAGGATCCTGTCTTCAACCAATTAAAAAGTAATATAACAATGAAAAATAATTACATTATTGTGTGATCAATATTCAGAAAAGTTTACTAAAGCAGTCTAGTTCATGAACTGATGGAGCTTATGCATGTCCTCTATTTTTTGTGATTTACCATTGCATAATGCAGTATTACCATGTCTGTCCTTGTTACGTGACAGCTGGCAGTCACAATCATGACTGAGGTTCTCAGTCACTTCAGGCTTTCTCCACCACCTGGGAAACAGTGCTTTGGAGTGTTCAGAGGTTTTAAGACTTCATTTGAGAAAGTCTATGTGCAGTGTTCTCCACTTGATGTTCTCTTTTGTGTAACAGGTTTTGAGCCTGATGTGTTTTATCTTTGCAATTCATCCGAGTTCTATTTTCCACACACCACCTGTTGGAGAATAGAGACTTACAGTTTGAATGGACTTCGTCCCACTTCCTCACAGCATTCACATAACAAAAAAAGATTAGGCAATTATAAATGCTACATGCTTGAGAAATGCCAGCCTCATAAATCAAACCTGATGTGTTTTGTTGACCTCTCTTTTAGAATCTGTCTTCTTCTAACTAGTTCCTCCAAATTGTGGCCATACTACACCATTGTTTTTCTGTAATACCAGAATAGTGTCATACTGAATAGAAAATATCTCAGGGGACTCCAAAGGCAGGCCTCTATATTTCCTATATTTGTATTTATTTTTTCATATAAATATGAACTGTAGGAATCTTTCTCATATAGTTTCAGAGGCAAAATGAAGCCAGGAAAGGAGCTGTAACTGGTAATGTTACAACTGCTACAAGCACTGATTTTAAGTGGTCCCACTGAAATCATGGTCCTGTTTTCTTTGGCACCATCTAAAGTTAGGACCAATTGAAACTAGCAGGACAGGACCAAATATATTGCCTCTTTCATCTGAACATGTCATAATTAACAAGGCATTCAGCAGAACTGATTGAAACAAGGCACATGCCTTAAAATGGACAAGTTCCAAGTGTCATTTGCAATAGACTTGCTAATCCAGCCCTGAATCAAAGAAATACAATCTTGTGTATCTTTCTTCCCTTCTGTTCCATCAAGAAGAGTTTGCATAGTGACCCAGGGGGAGGCAGAATGAGGTTCAGCTGGACCAAGAGGCATCCAGGGTAGGACCTGTCACTGAAATCACTCATCTGTCAGTATTAGAACTGTGTAATAAACACCTGAGTAATTTCAATCAGTAGAGGAGGATGTGAGGTTTTTTTGTATAATCAGAACCAATACACCTTGATCTTAAAGAACACTAAGCTTGGGAGGGGGGGAGGGTTTCAGTATAGTAGGATCTATAAGACAAGAGCCATTTTGGTCAGTAACTGTAAGAGTAATGTCTCTGATAGAATACTGGTCACCTTGATTTAGTGATTAGTGAGAGTAATCAGCTTCCTATAGCCATCCTGGAAAAAATGTGATTTGTAATGTCTGTCCTCAAGCAAAAGCAGCACAAAAATCAGGATGCTGATGTACTAAACAAATAACATGGAAGCTTTTGGCTCTCTATTGCAAAGGATTTTCTAGCAGAGTCCAGGGAACCGTAAGATTTTGGTTGTTTAAATACATTCAATCCACAGAAAAGTTGAAAAATTGGCTTAGAAACAGATTTAATGGTTTTACTTAAAGGTGTATTAGTACATTGATAGTGAGAGCTTCTATAAGTAATCACAGGCTGGTTTTTTAAGTCCCAGAATCAACACAAACAAAACAGTTCAGATTTATATTTTTTGTTGTTTCAATGCTGTTAAGTCCTAAGTTAGACAATTAATTCTACAGTAATTACCAAAAAGTAACACAACATCCACCTGATTAAAAAGAGCTAACTTATTTTTAAAAAGGCTTATGAGACGGATTTCTTTCTAGGAATATGCTTTATTGATTTTTACCATCAAAAATTCAAATAGATTAATAAATAGTGTATGTTATACAAGTTTTCTGCTTCCTCCATGTAGTAGGAAGAAAAAATGTAAAATGCAAAATTAACTGACTTGATTTATATATCAGCAAACCATGACAATTATAATGGTATGTGATTCCATGTAATTGTCCTTGAAGTAGAAGTAAAAATTCCAAACTATTATTAAATAGAGGTCCTTTGGAGACTGATTTGTCAGTAACTTTGATACTTACAAAAAATCACTTGAAAATGTGCAGAAAACATAGTTTATGCATGAGCTGTGGTCTCCTAAACCATTAACTTGCATGAAGTTTATAAAAAGTTTGGCAAGTTTTAATTTAAATGAAACATACTGAAGATACTAATCTGTAAATTTATGTCAAAAGAAAAGCTCTGAAAAAACCCACAGAATGATGAATTATTCTGAGTTGGAAGAGACGCACAAGGATCATCAAGTCCATTGGAATTTTGTAAAATTACAGAATGTTTGGATTGAAAGAGTCTTTGAAGGTCACCTAATTCCAACCCCACTGCCATGGGCAGAGATGCCTCTCACTAGACCAGGTTACTCAGAGCACCATCCAGCCTGGCCTTGGAAACTTCAGGGGTGGGACATCTATGGCTTCTCTGGAAAACCTGTTCCAGTGTCTTACCATCCGCAAAGTGGAGAATTTCTTCCTAATGTCTAATGTAAACCTACTCTCTTTCAGGTTGAAGTCATTCTGCCTTGTCCTGTCACTGCAGGCCCTGGTCAAAGGTCTCTCTCCAGTTCTCTTGAAGGTCCCCTTTAGGTACTGGAAGGTGCTCCAAGATCTTACCAGAATCTTCTCCAGGCTGAACAACCACAAGTCTCTCAGCCTGTTTTCAATTTATGACTTCAACTCTTCAATGTTAATAGAAATCATCCAAAGAGACACACAGTCTTCAGTGGAGTGAAATACATTGGAGCCTTTCAGGTTGTTTTTTATGGTACAAATTTCAGATCATATCAATGTATTTATAAGGTGAAATTAAGTAAAATTAATGCACTTAAAGACAACTTGTTGGTTCTATCATAATCAAGAAATATAAATGCCAAGTAAGATAAAATTGCAGGGGAAAAAAAAAAGGATATTATTATTACATTTTTTGACTGACTGCTTCTTTAATTCTCATGTGTGTTAATATATATCAATAATGACAAATTACAGCCTGCTATAGCTCAGAAATGTCACCAAAAATTGTTTCAACTGAATGATTGAGACCTTGTCCTCAAATAAAAGCAACCTTCATTTAGAAGTTGAATCTTCAAACAAAACAAAATGAAATGAATGAAAAGGCTGAAAGCATGGTAATTGTATTAAATGTAATATTCTATTATTATTACTAATATTTGTCTATCAAATTACAGGTTAAAATATCAGAATATCATACTTGATTAAACAACACTGAAGCCTTCTGACTTTCTTGTATGTATGCTTATTAAGTAAAGACATTAATTCAATTCCAATTTGCAACAATCAGTGTCATTCAATACCATTAACTTTGATCATTTCTGTAGAAGAATCCCTTTTAGAGTGATCATCTTATTTAAATTTAACCCTGTAATATGATGTACTATAGCTTTATTAAATAATTTAAAAAGTCAATTGGAGAATATACATAATTGTTTCAATTAAATACGTAACTGGCCTTGTTATATCTTGGCTAGAAACTGATCAGTTTGCTTTACAACCCTTAGAGGGCTCCATTGCTATGTAGGACTGGAAAATAGACTAACTTTGTCATCTTAACATGTTCTGACATCTACTGTAATTTAATTTAGGCCTTAGATTAACTCTGTTTGCATGGGTTTAACTGTGTACAGGACCTTCCAAGCTGGCTAAAAGGTCTGATGATGTAGATTTAGGATTGTGAGATGAAAGAGAACACCTACAATGCTGTTGTATGTAGTTTTACTGGAATTAGTATCAAAAATGTGAGAAGATTCTCAGTTCCTGAATTTCAAAAACATGAGGACTGATCTAAAGGCAAACAACTGAAGTGTGACTTAATAATATCTCATGATTTTCTGAATGCTTCACTGTCCATTCAGAATATCTGTCTGTGTGTAAATTACAGCATTGCAGTAATTACAACATTGCAGAGTGTTGCCTCCAAACAACGTCTCTTATGGGCAAAGAAACGTAAGAGTAATTCCTTTTTTTTTTTTTCTTCCAGGGGATTCAGGTGTGACTCAGCTCCTTTCTAGAGGCACAAAACCGACTAAGACTAAGGACAGCTCTAGCAAAGGGCTAGCACCACAATTAAGAAGTGTTTGATATGAAAGAGAAGAAAAAGCATGGATGTGGTAACAGTGAACTTTCATCCATGTTACAGCTATCTAGAAGATGCTCTTTTAAAGGCCAAAGTGGAGGCTTCCACAGTAACCGAGATATCAGAGGTCTTGAAGGACAATTTCAACTTCACAGACTGCTTCTGTAGGATGATGTGCTCAGCAAATGGGAAGAGGTTTGAAATGAAACTCCTGGACAGAAGCAAATCTGGCATGTATAGAAACAGATCTGGGGGAAATGAGGCATTGAAGTTAAATATGCTTTTGTTTGTTTAAAGTATTTTTTTAAAATCTAATATTTGGAAGGAGTTGTTAAGAACAACCAAGCCAATAATCAGAGGGAAAAGTATATAGAAGAAAAAAGCACATGATAAGGTGAAAGTTTTTGTGGTTGTGGTGGATATAGGAGAGCAGCCATCTGGGACAAGGAAAGGAGAAAACAGCTATGTGAAGGAAAATAGAAATGGACAGTGAAGTAAAAAGAAGTGTTTCTTACAGCCTGCAAGCTTTCTTAGGGAAAAGATAGCATATTCCTTGCATAAAAATCCTTCACAAGAGCTCTTGTGAGAGGGACCCAAATTATGTTGTGCATGTAAGCTGGAAACTCTTCCAAACCCATCAAATCATGACTATGAAAACTCTTTTTCAGAAATAGGAAGCAAAAACTTAATAAATAGGTCAGTGCTTAGAGTTAAAAGCCGCTAAACCTCATGCACTGCCTCCAGCACTCTCCTGAAGAGGGAAACTGACCACAAGATATTACTCCTTATTCCTTTATTGTTTGGATTAGGGTGTGCTTTACAAGTCAAAATGCCTCCTTCATCTCAGTTCATCTAGAACATGAAGACATTAGCCATGACCATTTTAGCACACAAACCTGGCAGTCTTGTCTTTGCCAGGATCAATTTCATATTCACCTGATTTGAGCTCACCAAAGCAAAATGTCTGCCAACACGGTCTCTTCCTTGATTGCCTTTCCCTCACCATAGGAATGGGAAGTCCTGTTTTGCTCCACCCGGAAAGCCTTAATGGGTTTCTTCCAACAAGCCATGCTCTAATTGCTACAGGATTCATTATCAGAAGACTACTTTAGAAAGCCTCTGGTTGACCCTGTATCCTGGATAATGCTAAATGATTTCCCAATAGAAAAAGGAGAAACTGCCCACCTTGCTAATATTCTCTCAAAATCTTGGTGATAATGGATTCTATGAACAAAAAAATATTTTTATGAATATTAATTTTTATTCTTGAAGATGTTCATGTTCCAAGAGAAGAGAAAAAGAAAATGGGTATCTTGGAAAGAATGGGATGTTAAGGGTACTAAACCAAAATTGTATGCCATCTTATTTGAAAGAATTTGTCTAATACTCATGAAACTCCTATCTAAAATACAAAAAAAGAGGTTTTAATAGTTAAATGAATAGCACTGTTGTGCTAGTAGGGATAGAATAGTTTAAGGTAAAAATATGTATGGGATGTATTAAAGTTCCAGCAATCTAAAAGAAATAGGCAGGAAGGAAGGAAAATTATTGCATGAATCATACTCCCTTGGGTAACAGTGTCAGCAGACTTGAAATCATCATGTTGCATAGGACAAACAGATGAGCAAATTGATGAGTAACTGACAAAAACTTTTTTTTCCTGAACACTGAACTGGCAAACAGCTCTTTTTATATAATAAAGATGTGAGGTAATCACTAACATCTCTCTGAAAGTCAGAGCTATAAAGAAGGATATAAAGGAGCAGATGCCGTGTTATGATAATACCCTAACAAATGGCTGCAGTAGCACCATGCTACTGCAAAATGCTTCTTCACAGACCTATTTAATCAGAGGAGATAGACTTTGCTCTTACTATTTTAAAGCAGGTATTTATGGCATGTTTCAGCCCATTGGGCTTGTTTCAGTTCTATATACCCTGTGGCTCAAATTTCTTAACCAGGAGGGTTTGAATTTAAACTGATCTCTTGGTGTGCCCAGACTTGTTCCTCTGCTAGGCAGTTTGAGAGCCAGCACATAAGCAATTTGGATAATCGATGAGTATAGACAGTCCTTAGGCTGATAGTACAGACCAGTATTTTTTAAAACACTCTGAAACTTCCTTTTTTGAGTATCTGTCTCAGTGTGATCTCTAAAGTTAAGGTTTTTTTAGTTCTTTCTTGGTTAGGCAGGGAGGTAATGGATCTGATGTATTTCACTCTGCAAGTTTGTATTGATTGCCCCTACATTGAAGGGATGCCAGCAATTCCCTTCCTCAAGCAGCACTTCAGTTAACCCTGGAAAGTCTCTGCACAGAATTAGCAGTAAGTTATTAGAACAAAATTATAATACTAATATGAAAAAAAATAGCCATATACAGAAATAATTTGCCAAAGCATTAGCAGAGCAATACCTACCAGGAGCAGCATGTACCAAGGAGAAACTGAAGACTGTAGACACCAGAGGGGAGCCAGTGGGAATACTCCCCTTTTTCCTCTTAATTTTCTGAAAACTTGGTATTTTCCTCTCAAATGAGACTTACAGGTTGAAAATAGATAAGCACTGCACTACAGCAAGACTTCACGACATCTCATGTCTCCTAAACCCTGCACATTATGCAATGTACGAACTTCAATTATGATTTCCAAAACTGTAGTTTAAGAATAAAGGATAAAAGGTTCCCAAGAAGTGTGTGAGAGCAGTTGTAGCCTCTCTGCAATGTGATAGTGTGCTTGTAGCAGTGTGCTCTTTAGGTGGTGTAGCTGCTACATATATCTCCATAAACATCTCCTGTGGAGAAGCTGCTGGGGAGGATTTTGGGCAGAGCAGTCAGGCTCACACCTGACACACCCCAAAGCTGGGCTCAGCAAGGAGAGGCAAGAAGGGCCTTTGTATGAATCAGTTCCAGCAGAGGTTTTTCCCTGGCACCAAAGGGAAGATCAGGAATAAGGACCAGGCCATGTGCTCTGCACAGGCCTAAATGGGGGTCAGGGACCAATGGTCTGGGGGCACAGGGGCAGTACAAAGGGGCAAGGGTCAGTGACCTATAGAGGGGATGATGGAGGAACAATTGGGGTGGGCAGTGGTTAAGTGGAGGAAGCAATCCAAGATAGACTGGCAGTAGTTCTGCAGAATACCATGGAGTAAATCCTCTTTCAGCCTAGGCAGGGAAACTCTGGTATATCTTTCCAAGGCAAGATCTTGGGAATTGCCCCAAGGGGTTCCAGGGACTCCACATATGCTCTTTGTGGTTGGGATGGAAATACAAATAGTAAACTATGAGGAAGAGAGAAAACGAATCTATTCTATGCGGCTAATATTCCAAATGAGAAAAAAAAAAAAAAAAAAAAAAAAAAGACAAAATGATAATTGGTAAAAAAATTAGATCTCTTGGCTACAAATGAGGGCCACAAAAATGATCAGAGGATAGGAGCACCTCTGTAATGCCCCTGCCCACTCAATGGTTTTAGGGAAGAACATTTGATACACGCTGGGCAGTGCAGAGGAGTAACAATAAAAATTCTCAGGAGCTCCAGTAACAAATTGATCATTAACCCACAGAGGATTAATGTCTTTTTTCCCATTAACCCTTTCTGAGGATCAGCTTGACTTTCTTACAGAGGAAACCTCTCATGGTCTGGGTTACACCACAAAATGTTTCAACAGGTCTGATGGGTTCAGGCCATCTGAGAGGAAGAAGATTTTAATAGTGGGGAGCAGTAGAGATCAAGGGTATCACAAGTGGCTATGATCTTCTGGAGATTTTGGATTCAACCAAAAACAGGTTATCCTTTTTGTGGCACACTGGCTGTTATCCCTGTTGGAAAACCTCCTCACTACTTCTCACAGAGTAATTCTGTGTGGAGAAACCCAGTTTATCATTAAAATTTACTCTGGGCAGTGTGCAGCAGAAACAAAAATTCTAAGGAGGTTCAATAGCAGTGGGGAGTGTGATTGTGAGGAATTTGAATGATAAAGAACTTGTCTTTTTTTATACAGATTCCTATGCAGTTCTTAAGGGGTGTACTGAGTGACTCCTTTTTTGGGAACAGAACCAAGACCTCACCCTCTGTTTATCCTTGTTTGTACTTTAGGACAGTTGTTGTTACTTAGGCTTTTTGTGGATATTCCCAGAGCAGGGAACTTCATCTTCTTCCAGGGCTGACTGTTCTGGTTCTGCCTGCAGCCTCCAAGCAAACTGAAGATGCAGGAGAAGACAAGAAGCAAAGAAAAATCAAGTAAGCTCACATACTGCTTTCCCCTCTTGATTTTGAGTTCATATCAGGATTTTATGCCCTGCTACCCTACTTTTCAGGCAGAAATTTTTTTTTTCCCCTTATTAGAGTTCAGGGTCTACTTAATTTATAAATAAACCTGTTATACACTGTGGACAGCACCTTCTCTATACAATACTATCATTATTCAGCATTACATCTCTGCTTTTCTTTTCACTGTGTAGGTTATGTTTCTTTATTTTTCAGAAAAATAAAAATAATTGATTTATAAAGATAGATTATGATATTCTTGTACTCAGAGCTAATAGGAAGGAATAATTAATAAAATAAAGGCTGTGTTGTTCAAGACCAAATCCATTCCAGTGCTGTGTCTCTGCAGAAAATAGCTCTTACTGTGTGAAGCTTATAAGAATGAAAAAATCGTGTGTCCCAGCATCCCACCACACATCACCTGGTGAGTTTTGCTGTGGGACATCCTGATAAGAACACAGCTGTTCAATATATTTTGATGCACTTTCTTTCCCCATACAAATGCTGTAATTTCAGTGAATGCTTCAGGGCAAATTCAATGGTGTGTTCTTCTTGGGGCTAATTTTCAAGGGTATTCACTCACCTCTGTGAGATGCAGAAAAGCTATAGTCCACATTTTCTTTGGAAGATGAACTGAACCCAATGGGTATTTGTAGCCTAAGCCAAGCTGCTGAAAGGCGTGGGATCAAGTCCAAACTTAATGAGTTGGATTTTTTAACTCATTAAAAATTTTAGTAGCAATAATGCTAATTTGGTTGAAATTCTTCAGTATTTTCCAAGCTTTTAATGATTCCATGTCAAGTCTGAAGGCAAAATATATAAATAATGTGATTTTGGTACCATATTGCAAATAACTGGACTAGCTGGTCCCTGTTTAATGTGACAGGTGGATGCCAATCTGATTTGCTGCCTTTAAGCTTGACAAATTCCATGGGAATGAATAATGTGTCTACTTTCTTGCTTGCCTAAGTGGGGTAAATGGGATTTATTTTTTTTTTTTTAGGAAGTATATGTTAATAATTTTGGAACTGATATTTTGGTTTTGGTTTTTTTTGTTTGGGTTGAGTTGGATTGGTTTGTAGGAATAACCTCTTTTGAGTAACATTTTTTGTGGGTAAAGGTTTCTCAGTCTAAGCTGAAACTGCTGACCATGATGATCAGACAAAAAAAGATGGAGGGAACCTCTTGATAAACCACAGATTAAGGAATGGGACCCTTATTGAGAAAGTCATATAGCTAGACTCAATCACAGTTCTGTCCTGGATAAGACAGGAGCCTGAGACTCACCAAAGTGGAGTATGCTTACCAGCAGCCTCTTGGACCTTCTTGGGCAGCCTGTTCCTTCTATCTCCTATCAAGGGCTCGAGAGAGAGAGCTCAGTTCTTAGACAGGGAAAAGCTTGGTTCAAAGTCCATCCTGCTGGTACAACGTGCACCTGCAGTCATGCCTCTTGGATCTCTCCAACCTTACTAAACAGTCTAGACATCAAAATACTATGGAATGGGGCTGTCTATTGTATTTTGTCTTGCATGTAAATGTTAATGGAGGCTATATATTTTGGAAATTCTTTAAGGAACACTTGACTAATCTTTATTTATTCATTGAGTATCATACTGAAAATAGATGAACAGTTTTTTATTTGGATTACTAAAGAAACAGAAAGAGAAATCACTGAGAAATGTGTTTAAAATTAGTAACATTAGTTTATATGTTCATAGTATTTGGGCTAAAACCAAGAAATCTTTCAAACAAAGTGTCAAAAGGTAGAGTAGCAACAATTCAGAGTTAAAGCTATGTTATTTTTTCAAAAGAATGCTGTAAGTTATAAGGAAAAAATACTGTGCTGCAAAATGCTTGGGTATTTGCATAATATTTTTAAAATAATCTTCTTTCTTTCCTAATTATAATTACTCTTATACATGGGAAATTGTAATGTAATTAATGTTAATATATAGAGTAAAAATAACTACATGCATATGGCAAGGAAGGACTATTGGTAATCTTTTTGTAACTGCTTAAGTGGTCATTATTCTTGCATTTGTTGATTGGTTTTTCCTGCTTAACTGTTGAAAATATTTTAGTGGTGTATGGTGGCTTTTCTCCAGGTTTACATAATATTGTTTTCTTGTTGCAAGAGGGAAAATTTACATTAAACTTCATATATAGTAATTGACATTTATAGTGCATGTGGGATTGATTACTTTAACACATGAGAAAGCTGGAGCCTTAAAATACAGGATATCATCATTTTCCAACACCTTATTTACTCTGTGCTATTAAATGCTCCACTGTTGGTCAGTTTCAATATTTTTAATACTTGAATTTTTTGCTATGAGAATAGCAAAAATTTTATGTATAAAGTCTCAATGCACAGGTGTTTCTGAATGTCCATCAATGTTGTATGTATTGCTGTGTTATTGTTTCACTTCTGTCAGTCCCACTGTGAAATTTTGCCTGAAGCTCTAGCAAAGACATTGGCAGTAAAGGTGTAATATGAAAAATGGTTGAATTTTTAAGGTTCATAATTTGGTCTGAATAGGTATATTACAGTTGTTACAAATTCTGAGCTGCTTTTCCCAAGCAAAATTATGTCTGAAATCAGCCAGATCATTTTTCGGGGAAAAAAAAGGAAAGTTGTGTTGGGATTTTGTGCAATATTTTAACTCTTAGAATTGCACAAACTTCGATGTTGTTTCTAAAAACTTGAAAGCAACATGGTATAGCATACATCAAAAATTCTAAAATTAAGACGAGATTCCTTTTTTTTTTTCAATGTGAGAGCTTTTATTAACATTACCTTAAAAGTTCTCATTTCCTTTAACTATAAATAGTAAAGCAGCTTAGCTCACAACTTTTAGGTCAAAGTTATGCCTAAAGTTGTCTTACAGTTTGAGGGCAAAACCTGAGAGAGACTTTAGCTGTATTCCTGAGGAGGGACATTGCTTAAGCACTGAAGGGAACACCAAGCTCAGTAAAGCTTAAGATTTCCCCCGTTTGTTTTCTGACTATATATACATTTCCTCTGTGTGTGTGTGTGTGTGTGTCCCAGTCTCATTCCATCCCCAAGATCCTGACTATAAAATTCAGGTAACTTTATCTTAAGGACAACCTCTGGTAGTAACCTTTTTTTTCTTTTTTTTTCTTTTTTTTTTTTTTTTTTTTTTTTTTTTTAATTGAAAGGAATCAGATAAAATTATGGATAAGATGGATAAGTAGTTAACTAAAGTTTCACGTTGTGTTAGAAACACAAATGTTTGAAATGTGATGACAGAGAAGGTCACTGCCACGCTATTAAATGCAACACCATTAAAGGCAGAGTGAGAAAGGCTCTTTCTCAATGTCCTCTAAGTGGGTGCAGCATAGAAGGAGATGTCTTCAGGTCCTATCAGAAGTTGCTCCTGATCTTCCTGTTAGCTGGGAAGAGAAGTCGCACACCCACAGTGTATGAATTCCTGGTGGGCAGCAAGTGCTGGAAGACTACAAGTAGAAAAGGAGTGCTGTATCTCACCACAGTCAATATGCTGTTCATCCTTGCATAAGGGAGATGTGAAAATGACTGGTGGGCTAGCTGAATAATATTTATGGACAACTGATTGTGCTTTATTTAACACAAATTTTATTACATCCTAAAGCTTTGCTCTTGTACAGGACTTTGCTTTCACTGACCTTAAAAACATTGCAGAAAGATTGATAAAGGTTAGTGCATTTTATACAGAAAGACAACACATGCAACGTTTAGGGATGTCTCTGAGGGGGAGAGAGAGAGGTGAAAAGATATTTTTCTCAATCAGCAGACAGATGTTGCTCACCACCTGCAAGTGACCATTAGCATGGGAAGCAAAGGGTCACTTACTCTTTTCCTGAAAGTGTAAATTAACATTAAATCTATATTAGAACAAGAAAACACACTATACCATGTAGTTAAATGAATTTTAAGTCACTGAAAAAATATATTACAAGGATGTTAAACACGTCTACAAAAAAGCTTAATCTGAATTATTTTGCTGGTTGGTCATTAGTGGTAGGTTATTCACAACTGTAAATTTAAACTTCCATGTTTAATTAAATATATATCTTATATTTGACATTCTTCTGTTTAGTATGTAAATATAAAGTTTAATAAGCAATTAAAATATTCAGTTTAGATCTTGACTTCTGTTTATTCATAAAGAATTGAAAGTGTTAACAATATTTAGTTCTTCATTGAATTTATTTTAATATGCTCAGTTATTGGTGAACCATTCTGCTATACTAAATTTTATTTCATGGAGAAATCTTCTTTACAATGGTGTCATAAATACCTCATTTATATTCAGCATTTACAGTTTTGCCTTTCTGCCAAAATCAGCTTTAACTATAAAGTAAAACCAGGCTCTTGGTACAAGACACTTACTCCAAGGTTACCATTGTTAGACAGTCCAAACACTGTGTTCCATCTAATACCATGAAAGCCTCTACAAAATGTTGTTTCCTTGTCATGCAGCCTTTTGGCTGTAAGGTCTCAAAATTGCCTCAGAAATTTTAAAAATAATCACCTAACAACTAAAAACACACTTCAGTTAGTGCAACTATCTGGGAACAAAAAAACCCCTACAATTTTTGTATTACTACTCTTTTTGTATTTGTTGTTGGGGATTTTTTAATTTAAAAAAGACCATTATTCTTCTGGGTGTCTGAAGTATATCTTCTATTTTATTACCAGCAGAGGTGAAAAATTAGGTAAATGTTCAAAATATGAATGTTGGAAAACAAAAGTGGCCATTTCCCACACTACTGTTTTCTTCTAATGAAGTCTCCCTTTTTGCAATTTATTGGTAATGCCTTTCTAATTATAGCATATCATTGTTTTCATTTACAGAGGCTAATTTCTTTCGTAATGTTTCTTCTTACCTGTGTAATCTCACCTGTTAGCTCCTGATAGTATGGGATAAAAAGTTCTAATTTCCTCATTATTTCACAGTCAAACTCTTTCTGCTCTTTTAGAAATTGTATACTCCTGACGTCTTATGCTCTACTGTTATTGCACTGAGCACACTATTATTTCTTGTACAGAGCAGTCTTACTGGGAGGAATACAAAGATGCTATGAAATTCATAATGATACTGTAAGGAAGCAAAAATTCACTCCTAACCTCACTGAAGAGAGAGGAGGAAAAAAAATCCTGTCGTTCTGCCTCTGTTGGCTGTGTTTTTTACTTAATTCATCCATGGCTCTTCTTGATCAGTTCTATTTTAATTTTTGAGGGAGAATTGCCATGTAGTATCTTGATTTGAACATTCGGACTTCTGCTTACTGCATTTACTAGAGCTCCAAAATGTGCAATGATATTTCAACAATTCTCAAAATATAGTAGGAATCATCTGAAGGTTTGTAATTAAACAGATTTTCTAAGTGAAAACAAAACATGCCAAGTCAGAAGAATGTGAAATGTGCAGGCAAACTAGGCTAATTTGAACTAATTTAATTCACAGCATTGTCAGCAATACTACTGGGCAAACAGGCAATCTCTCTCTTCATGTGGAGAATTAGAGCATGTAAGTATACATGCAAGTTACAAACAGATTCTGCTTGCACCTTGGTCTATCCTGAGAGAGGTTGTGTTTTGGAGGAATGAGCATTTTTTTTAAAAAAGTGTTTTCAGACATGGCCAGTGCAGTAAGTGAATAAACATTAATACTGTTGCAATCTGTGCCTAACAATACCATTTCCTCTAGAAACTGGAGTCACTCGAGGGTAATCAAATCATTCTTGCAGGTGCTAAATCTGTGGAAGTGTCACCTCGACTGAGGTCCAGGGGGTAACACACCTTAGTCACAAACCTGGAAAAGCAGACAGGCCACAGTGCATGCTGAGACACAGCCCCTATCAGAAGACGCCAACACACTCCCTTTCCAAAAAAAAAAAAAGTGAAAAGCTGGCGGACTGGAATTCTTGAGTGTCTATATAGCTGTAAACTACAGCCTATAATTCATGTGTTGATCTCATTTTTTTTCTTCACAAATATTAGCTGTAGCTTTTTTTTTTTTTTTTTGCTTCAGAAGATCTGGCTGATCAGTAGTTAACCATGGCACTGTACCTGAGCAGAAGTAAAGCTGTTCAGCTCTGTGAATTCATGCTCAGAGACATTGTGAAGTACATTTCAAAGAAAATTTGGAGTTTAGAAGCACACTCCTTCACAGAGTATTTGTTAAAAGTGAAGTTTCTAAGGCTTTTCCCATAGGTTGTTTCTCATCTCTCAGGATGGTTGGTTACAGAAGGAAGCAGGAAGATAAAAATTTAAAACTATTTTCTAGTAGGAAAGCTTTATCAGAAATTTTTCAACTGCTTCTAACAAACTGCAGGGACTGATTTGGGTGAGACAATCCATGTGCAATTCAGTATGTCATTAAAATAAGTCATTAAAAAAAGGGAAAGAGCCTTGGATAATAATAAAAAAGGCGAGTTCAACAGAACCGTGCCCTTCATTGGTGTAGATTTTCACACCCCAGTACACAGACATAGTTGATGATGAACAGTTGAAGAATAAATCCTTAGTGAAGAATAAAGCCTTAATGGCTACATCCCTCAAAGTGTGTGAGCTGAGGAGGCAGTTCCTGAAGCCAATAAAAAATAGCGGCATGCCAGGACACAGTGCTTTGACAAGACCGCCAAATTTCATTGCAAGTATGAGAGCGTGATTGCACTCAGAACACCTCTGACAGCCCACCAAGTGGCATCTGTAGCCCCTGACCTCAGGTAATGCATGTCAGCTGCATGTCACTCTACCTTCCCTTCCAGGAACCGAACTGCGTGTACAGGTTATTCGCATGCGCCATCTCCAGAGCAGGGCTTAACAGAAAGTTCCTCCTTGCTGTGGGCACGAACAGAGCCAGGAGGATAACCCTGGTCCCAGACCCAGCAGCAGAGGTTGAGGTGGGTGCACATGGCTCAGAGCTGGCATTGCTGGCTGCTGCAGATGCAGCTGCCGGCTCCATGCTCCTGGGCTCCATCCCCTCCATCCACTGGGTTCTCTCACTGGGCTGGGTTTCACTGGCCGTAGGCAGGGCTCTCACAGCCCAGCGGTGTGGTGCCTTCACATTGTGATGCTGAAGCTCTATGATCTGTTCTGATGGGTGTCATTTTTATGAGACCCAGGTGTGCTGGGTCTAGGGGAAGGGCACAGCCAGCCCTGACAGTCCCTGCTGCCATACCCATGGCTTCCCACTGCCTGCCCACAGTCCAGGACTCCAGCACTCCATGTCAGGCCCACGGGACACCAGCCCCTGTCCCAGCAGCCCCTGTCCCCACAATGACATGAGATGTTCAAGAACTGTGCCCATCCTGCCTTCAGCTAATAACCGTATCCATTTGTGTCCTTAACAAGCACACCGCACACAAAAATACAAGCTTATGAATTTTGGAACAACGGATACTGACAGTTATCAATTGGGCAAATTATTGCTGTTTGCCATCCTAATATGCATGTCCTTCCTTAAATTTATGTCGAATTACAGGAAAATGTAGACTGGAAGGGAACTCTGTGTGTGGTATAGTTCAACCAGCTACTCAAAGCAGGGTTAGATGAAAATTAGATTCATCTGAACTGGACTTTGTCTAGTTGCATTTTGAAAGTCTAAGGTTGAAGATTTCATAACCTTCTTAGTGATCTTATTTCAGTGTTTAACCCTCTCATTGTAAGGTTTCTTTTTGAAAGTAATGTAGTAACTGTCACTGTTTTCAGAAAGTAATGAAAATGAAAAAAAAATAGGAAAATCAAGTATTAATTAATTAAAATCAAGTATTTCAATTATACATTTTCTCACTGTTTGTTTTTGAATATTAGGAAAACCCAAGAATAATAAACAAACCAAATTCCCAAATTAATGTTCTGGATCAGTCTAGCAACATTTTATTTGACTCTAATAAAAGGTTTGTTCATTTTTTTACTATAAGAAAAAACATTTAGCCAAAATTAAAAATCAGTTGTTCGTGCAATAATTTAGGTTATTTTGATGTTACTTATGTACTACTCAAAGGAAAATTATGTTGTCTTCTGTGTCCAGGAGTGTATTTTGAGTTGATTAATAATAAGTAAATATTTTGAGAGTGATTTTTTGTAAATAGTTCAACTTTGTAATTCAGAATTAATGAGCTGCTTAGGGCTCAGCAGAGGCAGGATAATTTTGTCATATTCATTTTGCAGTTGTAAGAAACAGTATTAATAAAGAATTGGAACAATTGTAAATAGACTAGAAAATTGCAGACAATAATATTCAATAAGGGAAGGACTGCACATGTATTGAATTTAATAGAATTCAAAATTAACTTGACAAACTGAAAAAAATAGCTGTAAAACGCAATGATATATAACAAAGTAAATGAAAGATTAACTCAGACAATCTCCTTCAATAATACAAAATGGAGAAAGGAAAAGCTGTCAGTTTTGGAAATGAAATATTTTGTGATTGTAATGGCCAGTACCATGGATGTTAACACAGTGGTATCATGCTCCAGAGCTACAAGTGGACAGCCTGTAACACATGAAGAGAGTCACAGCCTACATCACATAAAATCTTCCCTCTTTAAAATGTGCTTGAAGTGCTGGGCAAGTTTGAAGCTCTGCTCTTCATGAAGAATATGAAGGATTTTCTGAGTGGAAGAAAGAGAAGTCTGAGCCATGACATGGAACTCTTCAGATCTATGAAAGACTGCTGAAGAGAGGAAGTGAGTGAGCTGTTTTCCCCCTTGGAGATAGAAAAGGCTTTAATTAAAATAAATTTTAGGTTAGGCTTAGCAAAAAAATATTGCCTAAAATCTTACTTTCTTAGAAAGTGATGTTATTATGGCAATTTTAACCAGATGATTTATTAGGCCCTGTAATATCTCTTTTTCATTATAAAAGACATTTCAGAACTTTAAATTCTTAAACAAAATCTCCTTCCAGCTGTTTCCTGTTAATTTTGGTTGAGATGCCATTTCATTGCTAAGAGGCTGTGAGTACTTTGATTATTCTATTTTTACTAGCAATATTCTATGTGAGACTATGTAAGTTAACATGTACCATCTACTCTACACAAAGCAGTGTAATTTTTAAACTTCAGGATAAGGAAGGATGAGAATATCCCTTTAAAGCTCCCAGTTTAAAAAGTTACTAATTTCAAGATTCAGATTTGCTGTACTTCCAGGTTTTTTGAACTCAGAAATACATTGTAATATATTTTTATTGGATTACATACATGCATATGTGTGGATTTAAGTTTCAGAGAAGTGTGTAATTCACAAGTAACTTCTGAAACACATAACTCTTTCTAATGGTGACCACAACTAGCTAAAAACTGGCTTAAACTTGCATGCCTAAGAGTGGTATTGGCACATCTACCTATTGTAACTGTATTTTGGAAGATCTATAAGATATCAATGCTGGGAAAAATGAAGTACAGTTAACCGTGGGAACTATAAGAACGGATCAGCTACCTTCAAGAGTTTTCTGAAGGTCTGTGACAAGAAAAGCCTTGTAACCAATCCTTGAAGGCTCCCTCTCTGCTCACTGGAGCTGTTGTGTGCCATATCTAATCAAGCAATGAGTCAGTGCCATGAGTTTAGTGGAATACTCCACTTGGATATTATCTCTAAAATCATTCATCTTCTTTGTTGGGGCATGAGTCACCATAGTCACAGATTGTGGCATCATTCAAATTTCTCATTGCATACTCTTCAAGTCCATTGATTGAATTTGTGATATAATTGTTATGTTTTGCTAGAGGACCATACTCTACTAAAAGTACTCCAAAGGAAAAAAACAAAACAAAACAAAACAAAAAAAAAAAAAAAACCAAAAAAAACCAAAACAAAACATAATGTAACCTCACTAAAAGATCAGTAAAACAGTTTCTGAAGTGCATCTGCTTCCTAAAACAAAAGCATTGCCAATATGACAAGAACAGTGTTGGAAACATTTGCTTCCAAACAATAGAAAAGGGAAAAAGAAAACAATTCTCTCCATCCCAACCCCATCTCATAGAAGAACTAAAAATCAGCACGCTGTCGCTGAGAGTATGCAGGGTTGCTAAGAAGTCTGCCAAAAAACTACTCAGTCAAGAGTTTAAGAACATTCCCTCTCACTAGTGACATTTACAGCAAATCCATGAATTCAGAGCAAAACGTGTGAAAATCATTTTCCGTAGCATCCCAAAAAATACCTAATCCATGGATGGCAGGAAGCTGAGCTGTCACTGGCAGACCTCTTAGCTGCTAAGTGATCAATTTAAAATCACTTTCTCAATCAAGGGTAAGCATTATTAAATTGTTGCAATAATAATAATAATTGTTGCCTGCTATGTGGCCCATATTAATTGACATGTCAAGTTAATTAAATGAAACACACCTACAGCATGCCAAACTGACTTATTTGCTACAAAAGCTTCTTGTTATGAATAAATTTGAAGCTTCACCAGCAACTTTTTGTTTTGTCTTTACATACACTAGATAAATCCAGAAAAGGTAACAATAATTGCTATGGACATAATAAAATAGAGCAGATAACTAGAATCTGATTGACATAAATTGTTCTCCCTCAAGAAGAGAGAAAACATACTCATTTAGAGAAGAAAGTGAAAATGACATCATCAAAAGTGCTATGAAATGTACAAAGAAGATGAACTGAAAATAGATGAGGGATGGGTTTTGCCAATTTTTTTTTCTATAACAGTCATTCAACAGATTTGTTTGGGGGTTTCGATTTTGGGGGGGGTTTTTTGGGCAGTAGGAGATAATGTCACTGGTACTCAACTGTTCACTCACAAAAAAAAAAAAAAAAGTATGTTGCTTTTGGTAAAAATATGGCATGCTGCACCTGGAAGAACCCACTGACAAATGAGGCTGTCATGCCCTTCCTTTCCCACCCTTTTTTCTGTGACATGAAAGTGGATGCTTTCTGGATAGCACTCTGCAGTCCATCAGCTAAAGCTCTCCTTTACTTCCCCACACTCTGGATGGGATAATATACTCTTCAATGCCCTCTGTGACAATATGGAACTTGGTCTCACTACTTATTGGTATTTGTGAGACTCCTACACTGCATAATGGTTTGTTTACTGGAATTTCATATTGCAGCTCACAAAGAAAATCATTCCAGCTCTGGTTTGGTGGAAGGATTAGCATTTAATGTCAGTGGTCTAAACTCACCAGTGAATCATTGCTTTTATTACAAGAATAGGCTTATTTTAATGGGTTCATAACAATCTCCAGTTTAATAATTACTCATTCAATTCAAAATGTAGTGGTTATATATAATTTGTTGTAGGTAAAAAAGAAAAATCTGTGAGGAAATGCAATGATGTAAAATCAATCTCAAGTATAATTTCCCTCTGAGTTACATCAGTGCAATCAACTGAAATTATTTCTTTAGGGAGCTACTTTCAATAAAGAGTATCAATAAAGCATGCTTATAGACATTTTATATACCCATAAAAATTGGAAAGAATGTAAATACGAATATATACAGCAAGTCTGTTGAATCTTATACCTACCTGGAGACTACACAGTAACTTTGGGGATAAAAATGCTAGCTGGCAAAATATAAAACATCTTGAAAACCTGAGATTTTGGCTAAGATACTTCACAAGTTTATTCAAACCTTGCTTCTTTTCTTTAAGTGCCCAGTGAGGTGCCCAAGCTGACACAGAGATGCTGCACACTTGGTACAGCAAAGCATAAACAGTTCCAAGGGTAAACCAGAGCTGCCAGGCAGGTGTTGGCCTGCCAGCAGTGGCCTGGCCGCCTCCAGGGCATCCAGCCCAGCAGCTGGATCCTTTGGGACTGCAAACCCCTAAGGGTGTCCACTGACTTCCTCTTTCACTGCTGTGCCACAGGCCTTTGTCAGGAAGACATAAAAGCACCTGCTTTATCTATAAAGAATCCATAAAGGAAATCTGAAATTAAGGAGATATTTTGCCTTTAACACTACTGAGCTCATTATTTGATTTATTTTTCACTAGAATTTATACCCATACTTAACACACAAGATCTTTCTGAGCTTCTCAGGTCACTGTTACTGTGAAACACTTTCCTCGT
Source organism: Cettia cetti (assembly GCA_013401135.1). Taxonomy (NCBI): domain Eukaryota; kingdom Metazoa; phylum Chordata; class Aves; order Passeriformes; family Sylviidae; genus Cettia; species Cettia cetti. Next base: position 29,325 of record VZUI01075192.1, read on the forward strand.
AGGGCTCTGAGCACAATATCAGCTGCATTAACCTGCTCTTTCTGTGCCTTTTTACACAACCATAACGATATTATATGGGATTTTCTGCTGTAGTCTGTCATTTTGGTCAATTTTTTTTTTCTTTTTCCTTCCATTGTTATGGGGATTCACTAGTGTCTGTTTATGGTAATAAGCACAGTACCCTTAGTGAATAGCAAAGAGACAAAAAAAAAAACTTGTGACCAAAATTTTCTTGTCATTCTAAAGTTCATTTTATCTTTACCCTTACCTACTCTGTTCTCACATTATCCTTCATTCAATCAAACTTTACAAACTTACTGCTGTGAGGAAGTGCTAAGTTTTATATTTGGCAAGTGCTAGGACTTTGGAAGAAGAGCACAGCTGGAGTGGATTTAATGAAACAGCATTCTTCTGTACCAAAGTTATCTTGATGTTGATGAAAAAATCAAAACATACACAACAATATGGTGTATATTTATACCAGTTTAATGAGGCTCTATTCAAAAATCCAGCTGTGAAAATGTGATTAAGCTATATCTGTAGTCCTCCAGTACTGGAAAGTAGTTTCTCCATAGTAAAAACTGATTTCCCCACATTACAGATTGTATCTTTTCACTTAATCATTTCCTGGAGAACATTCACAAGCATGTAAGCACACTTTGGAGTTTGAATATGCTGCATGGAAAGCATAGCAGCTACTAATAAGCAGCACTTCATCAGTAGGGGGTTGAGCATCCATATAATTCTAGTTCCTGAAATTCTTTGTTTATTTATTTATTTATTTACTGGGGGAGGGGAGTACACAAATTTTCTGTCTTTATTTAATTTTTTTTTTTCTTTCAACAGAAAATCTTTAGAGCTAATACTGAATTACTTCTGTAGGTGGTGCCAGAGATGCTTTGATGGGTTTGCTTGCTTAGATTTGACTGTGTTTTAAATACTTGAAATATTTGACTGGATGTCATATATCATGGTTTTGAATCTCTCCTTGCAATCTTTGAGTGTTTTTTATCAGAAGTTAAAAAAATTGTTATGCAATCTAGAAAGCAGTGGATGTCATTCATGTTCTCTGCACTGTGGAGGCATAGTGTACTTACAGAAGGAACATAAATTTTTAAGCCAACAGCATGGAATATTTTAAATAAGGTTCTAATATTCTAGGTTATACAAATGTTTGGTTTATGTCAAAGTTAAATAGAGGCTTCATTATGAATATAGTAATTTCACTCATTCCACAGCTTGGGTTTGGTTTAGGGGTTTTCGTTTTTTTGATTGTGGAGTTTGATTGGTTGGTTGTTCCAGTTTTTTAACAGAGGAAAATGCTTTTCCTTGAGTTCACGTAGGAAGACACTGAAGGGTTGGGGGACAGTGCCTTAAGGACAGGAACAGATAGAGTCTGTAGATTCTATTATTGTTTATTTGCATTATAACAGGGTTGCTTGGTGCTCCAGGCATTGAGCTAGAAGAGTGACAAAGGATAAGAAAGTACCATCACATTATTGAGAGGGAAGAGGAGCCAGAGGAAACTGAAAAGAGCCACAGGAATCTGCAAAGGTAGAGAAACCAGTGTCCCATGTATTTAAAATGCTACAGGTAATGGATCTCTCTCATCTCGTGAGGGGAATCTGCACTGAACTGAGAGACCTGAGCTCCTTAAGCTATGCTTAGGAGTAGCAGACTTCATTGTGCTTTCCGTAATTGAGTGACACTGTTTTTTAAATAGCTGCACAGCTTCCAGAGAAGGTTTGGAGTGTATCTCCTTTCTTCACTCAATTCCCCATGGGAAAAACTATTATTTGATGACTGAGGTCTTCTGTGGAAGAAGATATGTTAAAATCCCCTCATTGATTTACATATCCAGCCCCTACCCCAGGGTGCTCTGTTATTTTGTAGGACTGGTGCTCAGGTTTCCTACTTGGGAATTATAGTAATTTTTCACTTTACAGAGTCATTGTGAAACTAATATATTAAATATCAAGACATGAAAAAAAAATAGCTTATTTAAGGAAGTTCTTATAAGTCACCTAGATAAAGAAGAGTTTGGAAATGTATAATAGACCTGGAAAAGTAAAGTTGGAGAAGAGAAGAGAAATGGAGACAAAAGTCCTTTTTGTCAGCAGAATGGAAAAAAAGGTTGGGGGGGTGAGGAATAATGCCCTATGTGAAAGAAGCATGTAAACTACACTTTCTCTACTTGGAAAAGCAGGCTTGTAATTGGAGTTTTCTGGTTTTTCTTTAGAGGTAGTAAAAAAGAAATTCTTAGATTATAGTTTCTCCTGCACATTTGAATTAAACATCTTCATTCTCCCAAAACGTGTCAGCAGCAACAAAATCTGAAGCTAAGAAGCTTTTTCATCAGGGAATGCCTTCTCCGTCTCAGCACACGATTGAAGGCTGAAGTAGCATTTCCTATGGATGCTTGTTGCATATTTATTTTAATATTTCATCATTCACCTGGATATAATTTTGACTGTATTGACTTTGGGGACAGGCAAGGAACACATCAGGCTCTGCAATTTTATATATTTATTGCCTGTAATAGGATGATGAGATGGGAATAAATAATAAATAACCACAGGAATGCTAAACATAGACTACCAAACTGACTGCTTCACAATGGAGCTTTGTCACCCAGAGCATGTAAGTACATTAACAGTTTGTTCTCAGACACATCAGTGGAAAAAGATATAAGTGAAAGGAAAGAATAATAGTAACAGCAGTCAAAAAAAGTAAGGAAATAGTAATCTGTAACATTTTGCCACTGAGATGCTGACATCAAATTCTCTGATTCCAATTGTTTCAAAATGAGCGTGTTGGAGTGCCATGGGTCAGGAGCAAATGGAAGCAATAGCATTCCTGACATTGTGCCCTACATCAAGTTCATTCCTGTGAACCTGAAATAATTCCGGAATCTGTGAATTTATTTTCAAAGGTAAAACTTTCGTTGCAGGACTTCAGCAGCCAACTTTGCCTTTACTGCCATTCTCCAGCAAAAAAGCTATAACCTCAGTCTCTCATTCCTCCCTTGTCTGATCCAGTAAAACACATTGACAAGATTGAGTTATTTTCATCTGTAATTGGCGCCAAATGAAAAGTTTAGGCTTACAGGCAGCCCATCTGACCCCAAAAAATCTTATGCCCACTGAACCATTTATTTGAGAAAGGATCTCATAAAATCATCCAGAGTCATCTCCTTACAGCAGAGCTAACATTTAATTGGAGTTACTTAAGACACTGCCAAGTAGGTATTGAAAATCTGCAAGGATGGAGACTATATAACCCTCCTAAGCAGCCTCTTCCAATATTTTATTCCAATTTTAAAAAATAAGAGAATTTTTAGAACTCTATCTCCTTAAGCCAGTTATAAAAGTCACCTTTTCTTCTCACTTCCTATTCACAGTGTGTAGGCTATAACATATAACATTTGAGATGGTGTGAAAGCCGTTGATAAAAACACATTTGTTGCCCAAATTCTACATTTAAAAGTTCAATGTTGATAGCTGTAACTGGAAGAAGACAGTCCTTAGGAATGTTTGTCTGTTACCTGCTTGAGCAGGAAGGTTGGACCAGATGAGCCACTCTGGATCCTTCCAACCTGGCCCATTTGGGGATTCTGTGATCAAAAGAAGTTCTGCTTCCTGATAATGCAGAGACCAGGGTGCAGGTGCCACTGAGAATCCTGGTAAATGTTACTGGCTTGGTTTGCTGTGCCACAGCACAAGCTCTTCTGTCATACACCCTGGAAGGTCACAGACTGGTCCATGGCTCCCTGTTGCGTCCTCCTCTTACTGAGAACCAGAAGTTGTTCACTGTTCAGGGGAGGAGTTGATGGCTACTTCTTGTTCCACCTGGCCTTCAAGTAGTTAGAAGAGTTCTAGAAAATATGCCTTGATCTTCCTTTAGTCTGGAGGTACTATTAGCCTTTATAATAATAATAATAAAAAAGATTATGCTATTGCTATTAAATCATATATACTATATTTCACTTCAAATATGTATTTCTATTTTCTTCACTTCAAATATATATTTCTATTTCATTAGCAATATATAGTACTGTATGGGTGACTTGTAAGTATGTGTGTAAAAATTCCACAAAAGAACAGTGCCAATTCTTCTTGCAAATGATCTTGATGGTTTCATGAGGTTTACACATCCTTTAGTTGTAACCTATGTCTCATACAGCTATAATGCTGTGAGGTAATTACTTTTGCATAAATATATTCAGAATTAAAATATGTGGCAACATAAAGCAATGGCATTACTGTGGCTGACATATTAAAAGATACTGTGTAGAGAATGAAATGTCAACATCTTAGTCTACCCTCAGAAGAATGTAAGTGATAATGAGCCTAGTAATTTAGCTTGCTTTATAGCAGTAAATAGTTTGCAAATAGCATCTGAAGCACAACAGTGTGCTGCTACTTTACGTCTTTGCTTTCACATTTGCTCTGCTGTGATGAGACAAGCTATTGTAGTGAGAGGGGTTTGCAGAAAACCGGGAAATGTCTATTTATGAGTTGCATTGTATAATGCACACTTTATATTCTGGGTGGCTGTAGGACTTGTGAAGCAATACTGTTCACACGGTTCCCTAAATAATTCTCTGTTGTGATGAGCTGACAGACTTAGTAGAGTGCATTACTTGAAAGAGTAAACATCAAGAAGCCTCCAGGGGTTCTCTCACTTCATCCATTTTGCATTATCCCATTTAGCAATTGTAGTTACATCTCTGCAGCCCTAATAACTGCTCAAGTGAAGTAGTGTTATAGTTCTAAAAGACATGAACCTACTGGGCCAAACATAATCATGTTCAAGTTCCAGTGATGGACATGCAGAAATGCTAAAATGTACGTAACAGCAAGGAGATATGAGCTTGCCAAGTAATCAAAACAGACCAAAATTGACTCGCTTCCTGATACAAACAGCTAAGACTTGGGATTTTAAAAACTGCATTCTGTACAAAATTATAAATAATTGCAATTTGCATCAACCTACCCTGAAATGGAAGCTTTTCTGGCTTGGGAGAGTTTTCTTTTAAGTCGATAGGGCTTTAAATTTCTAGTTTGTTTATTTTTCAGTCACAGTCTGAAAGGGTTCTTTTCTCATGTGCAGCTAGAAACAGAAGAGCAACGCTGCATTCATTATTGGCACCTTCACTGAGGCAGACTCTAGAGAGGTTTGTTAAGAGCTGTGAGCCTGTGTGGCTCAGGAGAACTGGAACCAGGGTTCTTTCGTCACTGTTGGCCCTGCAACACTTGAATCCACCTCTGATATTGCCTTTGCACTTAAATAGAATCAGAACTTCCACAGCAAGAGCAAGCTTATGAGGCAAAGCTCAAAACAGGGCCAAGACAGTACTGACTAATACATAAGGAGCATTCGATATTTTAAAGGAAGTTTGCATGTATATAACTTGGGCTTATTTCTGTCTCTTTGTTCATTTAGCTAAATCAGTTTTATCTGTAAGTTAAAACTAAATTATCAGCTGTTCACAAAAAATCTTGTGTTGGAAACTTTCCTTTTCATCATTGGTGTTTTATTATGCTCAGCTGTCAGGTAAGGAAAGAGTAATCAGAGGAGGTTTGAAAAGGAAATGCATAATCTTGGTGGAAAAACTTTGCTTGGAAAAATCCCTACAGTGGAGAAGGCATATAAATGAGGCAAGGCAGAAGAAATAATCACTGAGCCTGCAGTTCTGGATAAATAGGCTTCTGTAAATGTTAGGTTCATCTATCTAGACCGAGAGTGTTTAACTCTTTATTTCAGGAAATATCACAGCAAGCCTTTAAGCATAGTTTGAACAACTTAACTTGCTCCAGTTACTCCTCATCTCATGTTTCCAGATCCACAAATCAGATCCTGAAGCTCTGTCAGGCTGAATCAACCAATGGATCTGGCCCCACCCAGCCTGCTGATCAGCACAGAGAGTCACACATCCTGTGAGATGGTCACTGCAGCTCTTGGCTGACCAATCATGAGATGAATTTTGTACTCTTTTATTTGTACCTTGCCTTACTCATTTGAGAAGGTTGAGATCAATGGAGTGAAACTGCATAAATCATGACACTTATTTTAATGGACTGAAGCTGGTATATTTACTTCAATTAAATTTATTATGGCAACGTTTAGTGGGATGAGATATCTGTTGATGTACCAATAGTACTTTCCAGTTAAAAAAAAAAAAAATTGTCCTTCTGAGGCTTTGTTAGTAACCTTAAGGGAAACTGTATAGAAAAACAGTAAGTTCTATTAAGAGTAGAATACATCTAAATGTGGACTTTGGAAACATGCATTCAGAATAAAAAACACTTCTTTGGATCAAACAGAGGTATTGTAACACAGGAGAAGAGTATTTTGTAATGTTAGATGAAAGCTAGGACACATGCACATACAGTCTGCGCTTGAAGGATCAAACCCCAGAAATGTCAGCTTTATTTCAAAGTAGTAGTATGAATGCATTCATGCAGATAAATTCAAGTTCTTTGGCAAAGCCTCTCAGCACACTGCTTTAGTATGAATAAATAAAAGTAAGCCAAATGCATATTTAGAAGCCATGAAGGGAGCCTCTTGGAAAAAAAAAATTAAATGAGAGGCAAATATCCTCAACTTTTTAGTCCAATCTATAAACCTGTTTTTAGTAACTGATATAGTCTTTACTGCTCCTATTTGTATGGAACTAGTTAACTTCAAATTTTCTTTCTTTTTAACTTATGTACATAAGTAACTAAATATTTGTTTAATTTCATACACTATAGCTCAAAGAGTTAGAAAGGGATGTAAATGAAAATACCTTCTTATTCTTTCTAGTCTGTTATATTTAAGTAGTAGAGTAAACTGGGGCTACAAAACATGATTTTTTGGAAGCTTCCATCCTTTTGGGGGTACTAAAATAGGGGAAGATAGATAAAAGTACCCTCTAGTAAACCTAAATTATGTTATCTCTTCTGAATGATGAGTCTTGACAATTTAGAGTCAGTCTTAAACCTATGCAAGGCTTATGACCATAATAATTGGTTTTTCAAACTCAGAAGGCTACAGAAATGCTTATCAAGTTCTGGTGATTAATTACTTTTTAAATATTGTGATGAAATAACAAATTGATAGTACAGTAGTATAAACCAGGGATCACTTCTTGTTTGTTGAAGATTGATGAATTATTACATTATTCACAATACTTCTCAGCAAGATGCCCACACTGCAGGATACCAAATAGTGGATAATCAGGAAAAACCCTTTATCCTTTACTAAACTGATAAAATAATACAATGAATAGAAGAAGACTGCAAATTGCTGAGTTACTATGGTGATAAAGGTGACATAAGGACTTCTATAGAATGGTAGAAGATAAAATAGCACAGGGAATTTTTCTTATTAAATATGCACTAGTCAAGCTTTCTGCTTTGTGTTAGCTTGCTCACATGCAGTCTCATATATTCCATTTTTTAATGTCCTTTGGGTAATTACTTATTTATTTCATACAAATCATCTAAGTAAACACAGGTTTAATATAACTAGTTACTGAAGTTTATATATCTCTTGGGCTTTTAGTGTTGTCTGATTAGATTAGGGAGAAGAAAAACATACCAAAAAATCCTAGTTTTCTCAAGTTTCCCCTTAACTCCTATAATTAAGTCAGTAGTATACATATTTAATAACACTTTGCTTTTCTATGCCCTCATATATGCTCGAGTCATATTTCATAGATGTATATTTTCATTAGATTCTAAAATAGGGAAAATGTGGATTTTTCACTGCATGTATTGAGCTCTTTCTGTTAAGACTGACATAAGAATAACCTGACACCATATGGGATAAACAAATCTGGCTTTAAATACTAACTCAGGTTTGAACATTTATCCTGTATATACAATTGAATTGAATTCCTTCTCCTAGCCAGCACATCCCAAATTAGAGTGAGGTTGTTCTCTGAGGTTGTGTATAACAGTAGTGGTGTCACAGTACATATAGAATAAACTGGTTGTCAGTTTTCAAAATTGCATTGTGAAAAGCACATATAACACATTATCTTCACTCATTCTACTGCAGCCTGCAGTCTTAGCAGGCAAATATACCTGATCCGATTTTTTACCCTTCTCCCTCCATCCTGTAAATAAATCAAATGGAGCAATTTACCATTAAGTAATTCACTTGTTGTTCTCTCAGACCGTTTGATTCTCATTTCTTCTTTCTGTCATTACTTTTCAATCCCATTCTGTAATTCCCGCTTAAATTTTGTGTAATTTTACATTTTCTCTTGGAAATTAGCTCTTAGAAATTATTACCACATGTTTAAAAATATTCTAAGTGAAAAATTTCAAGCTTTTATTTATGTCCTTAACAGAATATTGCAACATTTGCATCTTTCTTGAAAAATATTTTTAAGTAGTATTGCAAAAAAGTTCCTGGTCTCCCATGTAGACTTAAATAACACTCTCTTTCTTTATTTTAATTAGAAAAACGTCTATTGCTGTTCTGCCAATCAAAGGGGTGCTTTAAAATATCAATAAAGTGTTATTATATTAGTAATACATACATTTAAAATGCAAAAATAATATGAAAATATTCATATAAATTTTTGGCACACTTCAATAAGAAAGATAAAATAATGTAATGAACTGCTAAATATTGTCCTGGGGTGACTTTAGGATGCTGAATTGTATTCCCATTTGCCTGTTTAGCCCAAAAATAAGCTCTTTGCTTTTAAAACTAGATCTGAGAGTGAAGCAGGGGAGAAGGAGCAGGTGAAATGTCTGAGGCAACTGTGCTCAAAAACACAGAGATAAGAGCTTCAGCTCTCTCTCCGTTCATGTTGTCTGCAGCACGCACAGTATGGAGAGAGCTCTCCTTTGCTTTAGTTAGTTTTTTAGCTAGCTGAGGAAGAGAAATTCCCTAGACTGTGGCTTTTCTCTTTCTTGGAACTGATCAGCCTCAGCCTGCTCTGGACTGAAACCCCAGAAAAACACCTGGAGCTCTCACCTGTGGCCCACTGGTACCAGGATGCTGCATTCCAGCGCAGCAGGGGCTGATAAGAGACTGAGCAAGCTCAGCTACACTCTATGAAAAGGACTTTCTCAATTTGCCATCTCTTAAGAACAACAAGGAGTCCCATTGTTTAATATTCTTTTTTTTCACGTTTGTGAGTAGTTTTCTTGTTAAATAAACAGTTTTTCCCACTTTTCCTGAAGGAGGTTTATCTCCCAAACAAGGGGGGAAGAGCTGCTGAATATTGCCCCTTAGGGAAACATCCCTTTGGAAGTTCCCTTCCAAATTTGTCCCAAACCAGGACACATATAAATACAAGTACAGTCATTAAAATGTTATTTATGGTATATATAGTGATAATTCCATCATGGTGAAAAAAAGAAAACATAAAAACAGGTTTTTGTTGAGTTTGGATGAAGACATTGAAGACAAGCATAAAGACAAAATATTTCTACATCCTTTGCTTTTTGACAAATTAGCATTATCATAGCTGTTTCAATATTTACTTTTTAGAATCCAAACATTGTAAAGAAAAATAGCAAGAAAGATAACTGAAAATTACATCCTTTTATTCCCAAAATATGTATAGAAACCTAAGTTTCAGATAGAGGAATTACAGAATTCATCAAATCCTGTTTCATTAAATTCTCAACTGAAACCTAGAGTTGCAAAAACCTAATCTATGAAGCTGTAGATGGGTACATGATTAACAGGACCCTGCCTAATAAATCAAACTTTCTTTGCACTTAGTTTGGGAACCAATGCATTGCATCTCCTTACTTGAGAGAATTTCAATACATCAGGCTTTCAGAAGATGTACCTCAAACACTTGAAAACAAAAAACACTTCCTTTCAAAGTTAAATCACTGCAGTGTATATTTCAAAACAGTTTTCAAAACCAATTATGACTGAGAGATCAGAGCAATTTCAAGAGGACTTTTAAATGTTAAATTTTATATCACTTTAACTGTTTATGGCAAAAGTGTTGTTGAAATATAATCTGTTATTAAGTGAATGGAAAATAAATGAATGGGTTAAATGACTAACTGGAGGAAGTTTGTAGGTGGGGGTTTTTTGCATGTGCTGTAACCTTTTAACAAAGAGTTGAACCACTGAGAATTTGTTGGGATAAGCAGTTTCATTAGCCAACCGAGCTTCAGGCTTCTAGACACTTATTACCTTTTTGTTTGATTGGATTTTGTTTTGTTTACTAAGTTAAACTTTTTAATGTGGATTCACAGTGAAAAAGAACAAAAGTAAACACATCATTATGCTCATGGGATTGAGAGGGACAAACACATTCATCATTTAAAGGACACACAACAGGTAACACAGCACAGTGTGTGTCACATATACAATAGGGAAAAATTACTGTTACATTTCACAAGGACACAGACTCCAACTTCTTGTTAGGATTTTGAAATATTAGCATATTAATTTGTAGTTATGTATTTATTAAAGCATGACTTACTGTCATCTTGCCATCAGTAAGAATTATCTTTCAAATATTCACCTCTGCTGCATTCCTTGGGGACTCACAGATGTTTTACAGGTATTCAGTCCTACAATTTTTATATTTACTTATCTTGATAATCTCATTCCATCTAATTCTGGTGATAGAGTTGAAGGAAAGAGGGGCATGAATAACCTTATGAAATCATAAATTAATCGAAAACATAGTCTGAAAATGACCCCAAGAAATCATCTATTCCTTATTCCTTCTGTCAGGCAGCCCTGTCTGAACTTGTTTTACTTCTGAACCCCAAAACTTCCAAAAATATGAGTAAATATATTTCATGTAAGATTTTCTAACTTAAGCAGTTTTTAACAGTAGTAATACCTTGCTTGTAAAATACAAAATAGTGTAAGATTTTCAGGCAGAGGAATTGTCACATAATGGTTACGGGAAACAAAAGAGTAATATCCATTTTCTCCCCATACTATAGATGTTAATGACTACAATTCCAGTCTTACCTGGAATTCTGTATACTTCACAGATATGAAAGCCTTTTCTTATAGGTTAGAGGATTTAATGCTGGATAACATACCTAGCAGCGATCAAAGTATTGACTCCATTCAAATGCACTGTCAAGCTTGGTGAGGATATTGCTACCAGCCTTACTGGGAAAACCATCTGAGAGGGCTGTCAAAGGCACTGAGAGCACCTCTGGCAGCTATTACAACAGTGATGTTTTGGATACTCTCAAAAGTGTTTCTTTGCCTAATAGTAATCAACTATGCCAAAGAAAATTTGGGTTTCATAACTTCTTGTGCATAATATTTTTAAATACATGCCCATGGTGCCCAGCTCTGGCAAGGGCTATTGTGTAGAAACAGCCCAGTGCAGGCTTCCATAGGACTCACTGATTTAAGGGGAAAAGTGAAAATCTGAGAGAGTTTATAGAGTATTTTCTCTTTTAGGTATGTGAACTATTGAACAGTTGCCTTCAGCCCTTCTTTCCTGCCCCTGCAAAGCATCTAAGATAGATGATGTAGCAGATAGATGGAGAAGTGGTATCAGGTAGGACTCTCATTCCTAAAGCAGGATTACAAAGATTCTTTCTCATTGTCTGCATACCCACGATTTATTTTTTTTTTTCACACAAAACTGTACATACAAAACCTAAAGGTTCAGATTTTTTTTTTTTCATTATGTGCCACAGTGCCAGGCAAGTTCTTCAAAAGGAAAAAAGAAGAAGCTATAGTCCCATAAGGTAATGCATCCTCCTATACTTCCAATGCAACCAACAAGCACTGGGAGACAGTTTTCTTTGCTTACTCCTTCTCTTGTGCTGAGTTCGGAAAATCTCTAGGCTATAAGCTTCCTGGAAATGGATTAGCATTGCAAAGCATGGGTGAGTGCGGAATGAGCTTTTTTCATTTGAAAAATCCCACAGTAACTTTCCTAAATTCCCAACTAGCTTGAATTAATATGTCTATCACATAAAGGTTGATGCCAGATGCTCACAGGTAGGGGGCTTAGGTAGCTTGGTCTGCTCCCACACAGTGAATTTAAAATATAACAAGATTCTTTTACATTTATTACATTTTAAAACAGCCACGGAAACAAAACATTTTTCAAAAGTGGTCATAACAGTTTCAGTATCATTTTGAGCTTTCCAGCCAGGAATGTTTTCATCAGGCTGATTTAATTGCTTCCCAGCAAAACTATTCATCCCTTTAAAAAAGTATACATCTCATGATTATGAACTCCTGGGACTCAGCTCTGACCATATGTGCAGGAAAGGCACAAGCTCCCTGGACTGGATGCAGCCATGGTGGTGACAGCAGATCTGAGTGTGAGACATTGAGCATATGCCTCGCCTATAAGGTATATGTTGGGACTGTTCTCCCTTCCCTGCCATGGTAAATCCATCATTACATTCAAGTCCTTATACTTCCTGAGGAGTAGTCCACATGGGTTGCCAGTACTCACACCAAGTACAGTGGCTTGCTGCAGAAAAAGTAAGTTAATGTTCAGTTTTTTGTGAGGATATCCCATTCCTTGTGCTTTAGGCTTTACATTTTCTATGGCAACACAGCAAATCCCCAAACCATTGTGAAAAAAGTTCACAATTACCAAGTTCACAAAGACCAAGCAATTGGTCTTATGTCCCCAAAGCTTTTCATTAAACTATACAGCATTTCTTCAAGGAATTTTAGGGACAACAGTTGCAGCATGAAATCCATCAGCAGAGATCCATGGAGCTTCCCTCTGGTTCATGGCGTGCCACAGGTGTATTGCCATTCCTGCAAATGAATCTGCAGCTCTAAAAGGCCCTTCAAGGGTATGGCTGCACCTCTGCTGTGAACAGATTGGGTTCTCTGACCCTAAGGACAATTGACATGGAATGGCTTGTATCCATTTGGCTAAAACTTTATCTCTCCCACAGAAGAGTAGCACTGTTCATACATCCCCCTGGAAGAGCCTGAGGCTACCCATGGGCTGAGCCCAAGCATTCTGGAAAAATGATGCCTGCAACAGAACAAAATAATACAAAATAGTGCACTAGCACTAGGCACTGCAAATAACCACTGGACCAGCAGCTGAGCCTAAGCCCTGTCTCTGTTTTGCTCACCACCACCAATACCACCAACAAAGCCCAACATTTACTTGTACACGCTCAGAAAGATTTGTTAGTAAGCTCCAGATTCATTCAGTTGAAGCTAAAAGCTAATTACGTGTGTTTATATAAAAGTTATATGTGACACTGAAGAGATTAAATATTCATTATGACAGCATGAAAGAATTTCCTTTATGCCTAAATGAAGCCTTTAAAAATAAATGAACAATGTATTCTAAAAATTAAGTACCTGTTTTCTCTAACCATGTCCCATAGCTTAGTTATGCAATTGGGAATGCTTCATTTTAATTTTGTGCATTGATTTCAGATGGCATTAATAAAATATTTTCTTTTACCGTAAATTATTAATAGAATTTGTTAACACTGACATGCACCTGAAAACTTACAACCATTCAATATACCACCTCACCAAGAAATCAACAAGAATATTTCCCAAATGGGCTAGTGACAGACACTTCTGCTAAAAATCTGCATTTTTAGTTATACAATAATTCTAAATTCTTCCAGAACACTCCCCTCTCCCCAGAACCAGCCCAGTCACATGTATTTCTTTGACAGATGAGGTCTCTGGTTTTCATTGGATTAAATAGTGCTTACAGGGAAGAGCACCGGCCAAAACAATAGCAGAGGCTGTTCCTTAATTTCACTTAGCCTGCAATATGTTCATTTGTAAGTGTTAAATTGGAAGTGCCAATATTAACTTACCAAAGAGCTGGCGGAAGAGGTTTATGTGCTATTTATCCTCAGGGGACATCCCAAGTGCATCCCTGTAAAATGTCACTGACCCACTTCATCAATTACTGAAGGCAGGCTTACATTCCTCCTGATTGTACCAGCCAAATAGACATTCTCTTTTTCCTTTATGTGATAACCAGACTGCTCAAAAAATAATTTTTGTAAGTTTCGTTGCATTATTAACAATTAAATTCTGATTCTATCATGCTAAACCACAGACTTAAGAAAAAGCTGACCATTAAAAGATATGTGCTGAGAGACCTGTTAATAGCAAACTACAGAAATTGTTGAGAGAGTCTCAGCTACAATGGCAAAATACAGATGAGAAACTTTAAGACTGTAAAATGGTTTAATTTCAGTGTTTTGTACTGAAAAGTGATACTGCAAGATTTTATAACTTGGAAGTAATGAGGATATTTTCTCATCAGATAGGCAGATATTTTGTGACACATACGTGTCTCTAAGGGAAAATTCTGTTGACTGTTTGCTTTTCATAGGATAATGCTGCTTTATGCATATTATTTGATAATAATAGTTCATATTCTGATTTTTTTTACTTTCAGGTTTCAAAAGTAATGAATTCTATTCAAATTCTGATTACACTCCAAACAATTAAAAATCTCTTACAGTTAAATAAACTGCTCCTGCCAGCTGGAGAATAAGGAATATTTCCTTATAATGTATCACAGTGCTTTTTTCCCCACTTCATCTACTGGAAAGATGACACATTTTGATGTCATTTTTTTTCTGTGATTTTAGCATCTAAAAGAAAGACATGTAGTTCAAGTGTATCAATGACACTTAATAGAAAGACAAAAACGCATTTCTACAGAGTAATTCCTGCCATCCTAGGACACATGTCATTCTGTCATTCAGTGATTATCCTCCCTTAGTTCTGATCTGCTGCACAAAAATAATCTCAAGCTACGTGACAGTATCATCTTTTTCCATGCCCAGGTCTTTTGTGCACAATCCTGAACGTGTGGTCTCTTCCCTGTGGCACATGGCGTGTCCATTGGGTGTGTACTGTAAGAACAATGCAGCCAGCCTGGGCTCCTCTAACCAGCCATGGAAGTCTGCCCATGAGGAACAGCTCTTGATGCAGCTCTGGGCTCGCTTATATGACCGTGAGGAGGCAAGAACTGTATTTGCTGATGGAGCTTCTTTGGATCAGGGCAAGATGGTGCATTGCTTTCATGAGTGAGACAAAAAGTTGTCCTAGCCCGATGAAGATGCACACTGACAATCACATGCAGGAGTGTCATCAGTTAAAATAACAGCATCTGAAGGAAAGCTAATGTTAGGAAAGAGAAAATAAAAATGGGGAAATGATTAAAAAAAAGAATAAGCAGTGAATTATTGATGAGTGGCATTGATAAAATGGTAGGGTTTCCCCCATGAGCAGGTAGGCAGGTTGTTCAATAGAAACTGTTAGAAGAAATCTACTGTTCATTGACTAGATGAGAAAGTTTTCACTACTGTGTATTAAGTACGGGAGGGGGATCATGTTAAAGGAGAAACAAATTATGAGTGAGAAGCTCTGGCAAAAGACTGGTAAGTCAAAGAGAAAATTACTTTTATGAACATACTGTGAAAAGTACTGGCCCATGTTCTACATCACAGTTGAACTGGCTGATCATTATAATCTCTTCTGGTTCATATGTGACTGTATGACTGTTTAAAATAATTCCAAACTTTTTCTTGCAATTTACTGGGAGAATAATTGTTGCAATCCTAGAAACTTAGAATTTGGGGGTTTAGTATACAGTAATACATATGAGTCAAGATGATTTGGGATGTTGTCTTTGTCCTTCTTCACCTTCTTCTTCCTTCCTCTTCATGGTTTAAGTGGTTTTCTGTAACTAAGTGAAAAAGGTCCACATTGTGGGCATTGGGTGGTCATTATTTGGTCAAAACCATAAATAATATAGGTGTCACTTCATTATTGGGTAATTATCACTGAAATAACCTTGGAAAGAGTTAGAAGCATTCCATTTTACCTCGTTTCTCTAGCTTGCTGGTTAAGCTCACGGCTCATGAGCCTGTAAATACTGTAAATAGGTAAGATATAACAAACATTCCAAGTCCGAACTCGAGCTTGGTGTCTTTATCCTGACTTTGGCATACAAGAAAAGAAGCCAAAACCATCACAAATAATTTCTATGTTTACATCAATTCCAAATAATATTATATTCTTTAAAAAAATGTTTAGACCATGAACTTATGTTACTTTATTACAAGCTTTATGAAATTTTCAAAAAAAAGTTTAGATTAAAAAAGCAGATTGTGGTGGGGTTTTTTTCTCCAAAAAAAATTTAACATTTCTAGTTGCATTGTAGATACACATTTTTGTAAAGCAAAGTAACTCTTTGTTTCAAATCTTGCTATATAAGGAAATGAAAAAGATTAATTTCTAAGGGCTAGTGAAAGCAAAGCTGCTTATACTATAAAAATATCTGCTGCTAGAAACTGAGGAAAGAGTTCTTCCTTGGAAATTAGATAGACACTATTAATGGTATGACAGAAACAGCATTCCATTGAAGTGTAGGACCTATTCCAAAATGATTTTGAGTAGGGGAGAAGGTAGCTATAAGAGTAAAGCAGATCATCAACAGCTGAAACAGAGATGCAAGGGACGCAGTACAAGTCTTGTTAGTCTAATTTCCTTCCAGAAGGGATAATCTAGAGTAAGCAGGATATCAATTTTGAGAAGTTCATGTCATCCATCTTAGTGAGCAGAAAGGAGTTTAATGAAGATCACTCTCTGACTACCCCCTGACCTCTCTTTCATCCATCATTAACAACAGACACTGTTCTCGAAGTTATTGGTGTATCTGCTTTTGAGGATCCTTTTCTGCAAAGGGGTTATTGCTCCAAAACACCCATCCCTCTGAGGTGCAGGCAGCAGCTTAAACTGTCTCAAGGTGTGAGCTGCCCACAGATGAACCTGGAAGAGGAAACAGTAAATTATAGCTGCTCAGCTGGCTGGTGTCCACTTGCACAAAGCTATAATACCTCAAAATTCTATTATATCAACTAGTTCACCTGTCTGTTGAAAGGATTTGTGAAAGATGAACAGAAAAATGTAAAATATGGTTAAAAGTTTTTGTGCTGAAATATTGGAACTCTGGAGGCTGAAAATTTCAGGTTTTCTCTGTTAAAAGGTGCTGACCCTCAAGCAAGCACCATATTTGACTTGAGGCCTAGAAACAGGCTCCTAAGATTAAATGATAGCACAAGGGGTTGTGGGGGTTGGTTGAATAGTATTGTGTGATCTTACAGGGTGAAAAACTTAGATTTAAGATTTTAGTATATAGTAGTACATGTGAGTCAATAGAGGACTTTGGGCGTTGTCTGGGCCCTTCTTCACTTTCTTCTTCCTTCTTCTTCATGGTTTTAGGTGGTTTTCTGTAATTGGGTGAAAAAGGTCCACATTGCAGGCCTTGGGTAGTCATTACTGGGTCAAAAGAATAAATAATGTAGGTGTTACATCATTATTGAGTGATTATTACTTAAATAAGAAAGATTATTACTTAAATTAGAAAGACTTAGAGGTACTCCATTTTACCTCATTTCTCTAACTTGCTAGTTAGAGCTGATGGCTTATGAGTCTGTAAATTGATAAGAAATAATAAACATCCGAGTCCAAACACAAAACCTACATTTCCCATGTATTAATCCCAATTTAGCAAAGAAAAAAGAGCCAAAATCACCAGATTGAACATTGACTTCTACATAGAGAAAAATAAGTGCTAAAAATTTCTCTTCAAAACTCTTTAAATATCTCATTTTCTTCATTTTTAAGATCAAGAGACAAGACTTGTTCAAAAATTCTGGCCTTTCTTTTACCAGATGTATCACACAGGCAGACGAAAGAGCTGATGCAAAAAACTGAAGAGGGTCTGTCTTTAAGGAGAAAACATAACTGTCCAAACTACTATTAAACTGCTTTTAACTGCTTTTTAGTGAAAATGATAGGTATTTAATATCTGTAAAACAGGTATTTAATACCTGTAAAACAGAAATGTAACAGGTCAGGCTGTCAAATAAAATCTTTGTGGTTTGAGTAGGGTAAAAGATTTCCTCAGCATAAAATATGGCATAAGCAAATATGAAGGACAATTCAGAGTCTTTAGTGACTGAGACGTGCCTGAGCCAGCAGCAAGCAGCAAGCAGTGCCATCCCTCTACCTAGTCACTGTGTAGCAGTTCAGACTTTCTAAGTGATGCATGTACATCAGCACAGGTCTGCTCTGAGGATATTAAACCTGTGTTGGAGCTAATGCCTGTGGAGTGAGCATAGCCCTGCCACACTTTCACAGCTTCCAGTGTCAGTGCTGGCTTATTTAGAGCTAACAAAGGATTCCTGCTTCCCACCAGACTTAAGTTTCCAGCATGAGCTCATTAGTAATTGCTGTCAGCTGAGGAGGACTCTCCTGGACGTCATATTAATACAATATGGCAAACTACCTGCAATACTGTAAAATTTTAAAATCCCATTTCTTTTAATTTTTAGTGCTGGAAACATGAAACCTGAAGGACTGATAATCAGATGCAATACTTTCATACACCCTTGTTTATGCTGTGACACATAAAGACATGAGAAAAATGTTATCCATGAGTAATGTAAATGTGACTGCATATTGTATTGAGGTCTTATAAAATCTATTTTAACTGATGCTAGTCCCTTTAGCGTGTCCAAGTTCCCCACTGAGGTTTTCCATCACCTAGAATATGAAAGAAATGATGGTCATTTTTTTGTGTGTGTGCTTAGCTCTGACTAAGCATTTGTTTTTATTGATCCCAAAGATCTAATAAAATAAAAGGAATAAGCAAATAAAAAGAAGACTCTCTTCTGAGTGTGTTTTCAGACATTTGATGAATCAACATTATTATTTCTGCGATATCTTAGGAATATGCAGTGCTTTGCCGCGCTAACAGCAAATGATCTGACTTTGCTCATAGAACTCAGGGGAAAGTGAAAAGCCCAACACTGACCTCTGGTATCAGATAGATGATGGAAAGAGAAGGTGCTCTGTGAAACAAATTAATATAGTCTTGTTAGCTGATGGGAAAAAAAATCCTACTATTTTTGTCTGAGAGGCATGTAAAACAGTGGTGCTGTATGTCTTAGGGCTGCTAAAGTGTTATTCTTGTCAATGGAAACGAATCAGTACCCCAGAGTCACTGTACACCTATACTGTGACTTGTTACAATCCTATCTTTTGAGCAGTTCTAGTCAGCTCCCTTCTTTTACCATCTCTTCTTAGAGGCTACAGCTCTTTCAATTTTCTGTCTACCTACAATTTTCCCATCAGTACAGAATTCCAATACCTGAGTAGAGAAACACTTTTTGGGAGAAACACATCAGAAGAGAAGGTTTATTTAACATACCTAATCTTGAGCTTGTGAATTGAGTTCAAGGATCTCCATCTGGACTGTATTGGAGAGCACCAGCAGTAACTTTGTTTCCCTTGCATGTCCCATCCTATGCTCCATTGGAAGCAAGGAAAGTAGAGATATAGTCACAGCTCTGAGGCCCCTTTTCCACTTCACGTGCTTCTGAGAGGCCATTAAATGTTTTTGAATCTCGCAGGAACCACACGCTCTCTGAGACCTCCATGCCTTCAGAAAAATTACTTTGGTTCTTGCAGACAGAAAAGTCTGCAAATGGATTTTCCTGAAAGTGAAAATAGACAATGTATATTACCCAGGATGTCTTTTTATCGTTATTTGGATTAACGTCACCTTAGGAAGAGTTTCTATTGTAAACCTTTAGCCATGTATCATATTTTTCTCAGCTATTGGTCTAGACTGAAGGTGCCATCCTCAAAACAGTTAATTCTACTTACAAAGCTGTAAGCAGTTTTCATGCTACATTTTTTTACATTAATCCAGCAGTGTATTGGACATGAATGATGGATGGATTAAACTAATCTGTTACAAATTCTTAATGGTGACAAAGAGGAAAGGGGGAGGAGGAAATTCTAGGTGAAGGTGTTAAGTTCAGTTGTTGGTTATACAGAAATATGAAGTCGAGAGACAAGTTGCATAGATTATCCAACTTGTAGCAGAAATAACAGAAGAGTCTAAAATAAATAAGGAATTAATATTGGAAAACAAAAGAGAAAAGAACTTACAACAGAAATCCAAGGAAAACAGTGTTAATGAGGTTGGGAGAACAGAGGGCTCAAAATAAGATGCTATGGGAATAGCCAGAGTGTCAAGACAAAATCATGAAAAGAATGGAAGATCAAAAGCAGAGAAGAGAAGGAAGTCAAGGTAGAAAAGCTGATTAACAAGAAAAATTCTGATATATCAGTGACATAATTTAAAATTATAGTCAAAATTATGAAATTTGAGCTAAGGGGACTTCTAGCAATGCAGAGTAGAGGATCAAGAAGTGAAAAAAGAAAGCAGAAGAAAGAAGAGCAAAAGCTAGAGAAATTTTTTAAAATAATATAATGGAGTATGGACTACTATATGTGTGTCATTGTGGGAATTTCTATTCAATACATACATCCGGTCCATGAAAACAAGGTGGGAAAGATCCCAAAAACCTACAAGGAATTCTGTCAAGAATCTCACTGTAGGAAAATCTTTACCTTCATTGCAGAATTTGTCTGCCACCTCAGGCCCTCTATTTTCTTGCCAATAACACGTCTGAACACTTACTTTGCCTTTCTATTGTGCCTAGAAGTAATTTTCTTTTCCTGTAGCAAAAACATAGGAACTGATTTCATCACAATAGAACAGATTTCTTTTGTTACAGTGGAAGCTATATCATAGCTTAGAGATAGTTTCATAAAATGTGTTTTCAACAATGGATAATCGTTGATTTTAAACTTACTTCTTAAGAATGGTTGCTTGTGTTTCTATACAAATAAATGTAAGTTCTTCCTTTCTATCACTGAAGTTATCTGGTTTTGACATGAAAAAAAATTAATGAGAATATGATAAAATGTGATTTAAAAAGCTAAGTAATTTGTGCCTGATATGGGTTCTTCCTTATGGGATACATTGCAAATCAAAAAATTTTAAAAGCCTTTAGTTACTTTTAACACAGTAACATTCAAATTTGATAGTTAGGATCACAAAGTATTTGAATATTCTTAAAAGGAGGTAATTGTATCATATCTGCAGCACCTCTGTGATATTTTATATAGTTTTTATGCCACCTGGTGGTCAAATTTCTAATAGAGTCACCCTGGGCAGAACACCTCAGGCACAGACTGTCTTGGGGGGCAGGTGGGTACGGCCGTGGTGCCATGTGAAGGGTGGCTGACTGGGGCAGGCTCACACGGGGAACAGCTGATAGGCACACCAGCTTTCTCCAGGCCAAACAGAAGGACTGTGGCTACTAAAATTCCCAAACAAAGTAAGTGGTGGCTGGTCTGTCTCGTGCCTCCAGATACGTTTGGGGTAAGCTCTTCTTTCTGTCTTTTGTCACTGGGGCTTCACTTCATGTGACTTGCATTGACACAGGTGACTCCCACAAATTGTCAATTAGCCATAGGTCAAATGTTCAGTTTCACCCTGAATCAGGGGAAATATCAGGAGGAATAGCACATGGTATCTTAGAGTTAAATACACATTCCTGAAGAGATAAAGAATTCTCTTTCTTTTGTAAAGGTAAAGTGTCTGTTTGGGACAGATGAACATAAGCAATAAAATCAAATTTTCCTTCATGTTTATAAGAATATAATTATTTCTGCATTGGGTCAGACCAAGGATCCAACTGATCCAATACCTGTTTCTGGTACAGGATAGCACCACAATTTAAGCAGTCAAGTTTCATGTACTTCTGTGCTGAGAGCATAAGCCACCTACCTGAACATCTCTAGGGACTATTCCAGATCCTTTGCATTAAGCAGATAATAATTTTTATGGGTTAACTCCCAAATTATGTTTTCATATGATTTTAGTGCTTCCCTTTCCAGAACCAAGGAGGTCTTTTAGCTTCCACAAGATTACTTTTTAATATAGCTCATGACAAATGCTCAAGGAATGAGCATTAAGTATAGACTGGTTTTTTCCTTGGTTTATCTCACAGCTCTAGAGAATTTCTGAGCAGGGGGGTTATATCTGAATCACTATGTTAAAATATATATTTTTTAAAAAATAAGACTAGTAATTTCCTTTATATCAGTAGACTATTTCTAGGCTGCTGGGATTTTTTTTTTTCTAAAATTCTTTGTAGTCTTAGAAATGGCTTTTTCCATAAAAGCTCTTAAAAGATCATAAAATGATGATGCATTCAATTCCAGCCCATGCCCATTGAGCTCCTCGCCACTGGGGAGTAAAGGAGTATAGTTTGACCTTAGAACTCTCACAATGTCATGAAGTTGGCAGGTTGTAAGAGAGAGGAAAATGCAAAAATATTTCATGACCCAGAAGATTTTCTGTTTGTGGAATGATAGTAATATTTTGTATTTACATACTGCAATTCGATCTTGTTCAGCAATGTTAGTTTAACCTCCTGTCACTCCTGATAGCATTAGCATAATTTTTCTTATGTTACAATTGAGGAAACAGGCCCAAGGAGAGTAAATAATCTGCCTTTAACTATTTTGATGAACATAAGAAAGAATGAAAGTTAATACAATGTCTCAGTCCCAGCCCTGTGCCTTACACACAGGACAGTATTTCAGCCAAAAATAACACACAATTACCATTTTGCCAGGCTCTTTATCTGACACATACTATGTGTGAGCTCTATTTAAACTTGTAAATCTTAGTAACTGAAACAGTGGTGTAAGCTACACAGGTCATTGTCTGGTGATGGCAAATGAATGCAGTACTTGTCTTATGATAGTTATGTGCTACATTCTTCGTTGTGTTGGTTCGTATGTTGGTTTCAGCTAATAAATCACAAACACCATCTTCATCTTGTCCTGTTTGTAAAGCTGGTTATCAATATCAACAGCTTTTCAATAAATACTCTGTTATTTGGCATTAAGAAAAGCTGCAGCATTGGACAATAAGGACAGTAAGATAACTGCTTTCTGAGCAGTCTGGACAGATACATCCGTCACCGTGCTTGAAGAATACATCCAAGTTTATGCCATGTGAGGAAGATTATACAGTTTAAAAATAGGATTCTCTGACTTAATAAACGAGCTTATATTCCTTTTCCACTGTCTTTTTGCTTAAGTCACTATCAGTGGATAGTGGACCTTGTCTTTCTGGAGGCAGCTTTCTGGTAGAGTTGTCTCAGTGTCACAGGCACATTCTTGATAGTGGTGGAATGGCAAACAACAGAGGGAGTTTCTCTGAATCAGTTCACTAAACCAAGAACTTAATTTCAATTCCGAAGTGCCACCACCAGAGCCATATTTGACATGTCATTGTCTAAGTATATAGAGTGTTAAGATCTCAAATATCATTTTCTCAATCAATGGTTAGCCTTATTGCTGCAGTGGAACTTTGTCATCCACAGCAGTTAAAAATGGCTTATTTTTATAGATGTTCATAGAATTTCAGGTAGATGTTGCTTCATAAACTCAAAAATCGCAAAATCACATAGTCATTTAGATTGGAAAAGACCTCCAAGATCATCAAGTCCAATCTTTGACCGATCACCACCTTGTAAATGAGACCATGGCCATAAGTGCCACATCCAGCTGTTTCTTGAACACCTCCAGGGACAGTGACTCCACCACCCTGGGCAGTCATTGGATTTGCAGGAGATATTGAAAGAACAGGAAATACAGTGTAAAAACTGTAAACCTCTGATGTGCATGCCAAGCCCCTGTGAGGTTTCCTGTTTGTCCTCTTGTGAGGGATTTGATTGTCTGTTTGACTGTGGCTGTCTCTTACAGAGCATTTTCACCAGATTAAAACCACAGTGGTGAGTTGTACCATTTGTGCCAGTTGGTACCTACAGTAATAGGCAGTGCTGTATTTATATGAATCAGCAGATTCAGTTCTTACTTTAAGCAGCATCTTGTAAGAGCTACATAAAAAAATTGGTGGAGATTGTTCAATCGCTTGCCTTCATCTTCAACTTAAAAATAGGTATAATTTCTGCAACATTAATAAAAATATCAGAAAAAAGAAGACATTTTCCGAGTTTTAAAGTTAGAGTTGAAGGGAGCAAAATAGCTTGAGAGGGAGCTGATGTCAAAAGATTCACTATTATGAAAGAGGAGACTGGTGTAAGACCAGGCAATTGCAGATTGCAGTTATAGCTTCCTCCTAGTTCCCAACCCTTTGTAGTTCAGTTGAAGATGCTGAGATCACAGTGATTCTGCTAATAAAAGCTGCTGCCATGAAATGGACCCAGACTTGACAGAACTTCCCACTGTGGCCACATTGTATCTCTTTATTTCAAAATGTGACCATCATAATCCAACTTGCTTCCCACAACGAACACCCAGCTGGCTCCAGGGACACATTCTAACTCACAGAGGTTCAAAATACCAGTGCTATCCTAGTCTGAACAACAACCTTATCTTCAGCATACTTTCCCAAAATTCCCACTAAATGTTAAAGATATTTTATTTATATCCATTTAATGCAGAATTGATTTTGTGTGGGATGATAGAGAACTAACTAACCAGACAAATTATTGGCACTCTAAATATTGCAAGAAAGATTAATTGTCTAAAATTGTAGAGGCTGTGCTACAACGAATTCATTTGCCACTGCCATCCTTAAACTTTAAAAAATGAATATTTGAGATTTAAGATAAATCAGGCACTTCAAAATGCCCCTGCTAAAGCAAACTGTTCTGATGTGCCACAAACATTTAATTCATCACTGAACTTAGTTCTGCATTGCTTTACAATGACCAGCGTAGCTTTCCTTAAAAACATGATAGTGCCAACCATGGGGTAAAAAGAATTCAAATCACAGAAAATGTTCGCGAATTAGTATCTTACACGTTCCCAGATTCACTTGAAAACCTCTAACAATCCAAAATTCTATACCCTGAGGCCATCAGCTTCCAGCCAAATTTCAAAAGAAAACTGGACAGAACATATTTATCTAAGGCTTTGCTCAGTTGCCTAGAAAGAAAAGAACCTAGTGCCACCAAAGGTTATTCTGCATGACCCCAATGTCATCTGCATCACTCTCATATATGTCAGTGTGGGCTCCAACCTTTTCCTAGCCCACCTCCAACCTAACTCACAGGTTATAGTAACTCATACTGAAAACTATTCCAAAGTGAGCCTGAAAGTATAAAAACGTAAAAGATGATACGGCCTTACTCTGTTCAGACATCAGATGAAGAAAATACATCCAGTGAACACAAAAACTCTGAAAACATTTAATTCCTTATGAAAGAAGAGAAGAAAACAAGTAGGTACTGTTCATCAGCTGAAAGCTACTGGTGAAACAGATTCCATGGTTTTACAATGACTGAAGATCTTTTCTGAGGCCTCCCAAGGACTTAAATAAAAATGCCACAAATCTACTTGCACCTGATAGGTCACATGGAAAGGGAAAAAGTTAGAAACATGGCAAACCTATATCTGACGTGGGAATATTTGTGCAAAAATAAACATTCCAGTCCCCTTGGCTAAAAATTGCTCTGTCCAGTTGGCAATACCGAATTTTTCGAACTGTATTTGTGGCAGTTTTAATGAGTAAAAACATATCCTCATGTATGTTCAGACTACATTAGAATTAGACATCATCCAAGTCTGAGCCAAGTGAGTTGATGTTTTTAAAGATTAAGCATTGCAGGTCAACTGGTCAGGTACACAAGTGTCAAATCAGCTCAGAACCTTCCACAGAACCACAGAACCACTGAGGTTGCGTGGCATCTCTGGAGATGACCTGGTCCAAAAGTTTGAGAGTGGGGTCAGCCAGGCCAGGCTGCCTAGGACTTCATCTGGACGGGTTTTGAATTTCAAGGAAAGAAATTCCACAACCTATTGGGGCAACCTGTTCCATTGTCTAACCTCCCTCACAGGAAAAAGAATATTTTCTTATGTTTAAAGAGCATTTCCTTTGTTTGAGAATCATGGAATCATAGAATATCCCAGGTTGAATGCTTTATATGGCATAAGTGATATTACGTCCCAGGTACTGCTGGCTTTGCAAGAGAGTGGCCCTGAGAAGGTACTTGACACCCCTCTTCAATTTTTTTTTTTGTCAAATGTGGTCATTTTTCATGTAAGTTCTTTTTATAGATGGGAAATCCAGGAAAAGTCACAGCATTCTGTAGCTTTGGCCGGCTTCCCAGTTATCTGTCCTGGCCAGCAATGTCTCATTTCATAGGCAGTAGCTCTCCACATGCCTTTCAGTGAGCTTAACCTCAACTGAAGACCTTGTCAGATACCTCATCATCTTCTGGCAGATGTAATACATGCTAGGGAGAAATTTCCAGTATTTTTAATATGAAATATGAGCTGAGGTCTGTAGCAGACAGCAATGATTTTTCTGTCTCCTATAAATTAATATGTCCAGTTTATACCCACCTCCTCAAAACTGTACAAATCCAGGTCCTTAATTTAATTCAATTGATTTCTACTTTCTCATGTTTAAGGCTGAATTTGTAGAAGATTTGAGAGGTGTGTTATATTCTGCTTCAAAAAGCTCATCACAAAAGTTTCAAAGTTTCTTCCCTATTCTTTTAAAATGAAAATAGAACAACACAGGGCTATAGGAACATCTCTGTTTGGGAGGTGTTGGGGTGGTTTCCTTTGTTGTAATTAAATGTACTTGCTTGCAATTGCAAAGGGAATATCTTGCCCTATTTTCGTCTATTCCTGTGTTTCTGTGGTTATTCTTCATATTTTATCTCTTTTTCAAGTAAGTATGTTTTTTCAATATAAGCATTTTCCTCTGACAGATGAAAAATATTACAGTATTTCCAGTAAAAAAGACATGAACAAGTTTTTATTTACCACTATTTAGTGAACAAGAGAGATCAGAAGAAGGCTGAGAGGTACAGGATACGTGACTACATATATCACTTTCTTAGAAAACTCAACTAAAAATGACATAATATATTGGCATTGCAGCTGTCTTCTCCCCTTTTTTCTATATCACTCTTTTTTAAAACAAGTTTCCTGTTATCCAAACTACTGCTGACACTAAAATACATGTTATCTACATTTTCTTGTAGCCAGAACTGGGACTGAATGAATCATTCCTATGACTCATCATAACTCTTTTTTTGCATACCAATGTTACAATGTACTGAACAATTTAACATAAAAAGTGGAGTTGTCCCCTCGTTCTGATAGAATCTTTTTGCTAAAGATTCAAATTACTCTCTTTCAAATTATTTTAACTTATGTTCTTCCTGGGATTTTGCTTTATTGGCAGCAGAAACAACAGCAATTAAAGTTTAAAAGCTCATCTTTTAATCTTTGTGGATAACCCTGATGAAAAAGACACAGTCCCCATACATCGAGTGATATTCTAGTTTAAAATGTCAAGAGTTATCAATAATTAATTTTTTTACACAGTTCTAAGGCTTAAATGAATGCCTGGATTAAGCACGCTTTTATATTCCCAAAGAATATTTTTTCAGCACAGTTATCCAAGCAGTACAAACAACAAGAAGCACTATAAAGCCTCCAGTTCAATTCACAGAAGTCATACACCAGCTATCACTTCTTGATGAAAGACTAAATGGTGCCCCTGGGGCACTAGCTAATTGTGGGATTTGTATTCCAGTACTCTGCAGATACTCAGGAAAGCAAAATGGGAAATAAATCACTTTCAACCACCTGGATAACTTAGAAGATCTACTCAAATCAGGAATTCAGGTCCCAGATCTGATATTTTCCCCATAGTTTCCTGTGGAACATTATCACTCCCAGCTACTTACTCAGAAGGATATTTAATAGGAATTTCCCTCTGGAGGTACTGCTCATGACAGCATGTGAGATAGGAGACATTTCAATGGTGGTAAAGAGGATTAATTTGTGTTGAGTGTACAGTATGAGAAAACAGAAGTGCTTGGAGGAAACCAGAGGAAATCACAAAATGGTAGGAGGTGGTAGAATGAGTGAGCTGTTTTCCTCAGTGCACAGATTACTAGGGCCACTCACAGGAAAAGGGTTTGCTTAGGTAAGCAAACACTCAGACGTATTCAATGACTGTATTTTCTTACTACAAAGAGGCCAGAACTGTCCAAGAGCAGTGGGTGGTAACAGACTATGAAGCATGTGCTGGGAAGGAAGTGAATTCAGCATTTGCAGTGAGTCCTGCTGCAGGCAAGTTACAGCAATCTCAAACACATCTCCTAAACGGTGTACATGCAGGTATGGAGATTTAAGGTATGACCTTAAACCCTGAAAATGGCAATGCATTTTTTGTGTGTCGCTGTGTAGAGCCACCCTGCTAGCAGCTGAAAGGCTTTTGAGAAATAAGTTGTTTGGTGTATGGTATCCCATGAGCCCAGTCTTCCGGTGAGATGTCTGATGAAGGCAAAAAGCTTATTAAGTAAGCTCATTTAAACTGAACTAAAGAAATGCACTTCTAAATAAAGTTCATATAAATAAATCTAAATAAACACAGCTGTGATATTTCAGAGAGTAGTGTTCTTTCTATGCCTCCTTAATGTATGAGAAGAGCACACCAGTGTCAGAGTTTAACCTTTTCATGCTAGATAGAAACAGTTTAACCAAAGGTTTAGCAAAACTTTTTTTGCCATTTGTGCCCCATCTGTTGAAGTATCTGCTACATTTCTGTTATGGGACATGGGCAATTGTCCTTTTGACTGATTTTTCTAGGATTGTGTCCATGGTGCAAATTCCTCCCAGTGTAACCAGTGCAGTGCTGGGTCTACATTCCCAATTCCCAAGGAGGTGGAAGACATTCAGTGGGGCTTTCAGACACTGTCTGATGGCTGAGGAAATGGCTAAATCTTGAACAGGTTTGCCTGAAGAGTGGTGAGGGTGTCTGCTGCAGTTCTCACTCACTGTTTGTACTGCATGATGAAACTCTGAACTTTGTGAAACAGCTAACCATTACTGTCATGCCAGCCAGAAATGCTACTCTGATATAATTCATTTTAGTCTTGGACTAAAATGCTCAAAGTGATAATATGCTTACTGGTTTTAAATGTCACCCAAATGTCCATAGCATCTTGAACAAGAATTCAGATATCATTTTCATTCATTATAAAGGAGGCTTTTTCATAATCATTTGGATTTTAGAACCTGACTCAGATAATATAACTGTAGATTATATTTGCTGATTTAATAAAAAAATAAGGCAGATTTTGAGTCTGAAATTGCCAAAGGTTTTCTTGTAGTCTTAGTATGTAATGTCCAGAAAGCTGGTTCAAACTTCCTGGATATTGCTAATTTTGATCTGAAGATTCACTACACAGTTAATACTTCAGTTCCTATCCAGATTAAAAAAAAAAAAAAAAATCTTAAACTTCTTGGAAACCCAGGATCTTTGTAGCTGGAGAGAAGTTGTTATCTCCCAGGATCAGTATAATGGTGGATAATATCAATCCAGCTATCTCCTGCTTGGGGGACAGAATACTTAATCTTAAATTAAGCTTTTTTTGCTTTTTCTCTAAGGTATTAAATATCAAATTAAATTATAAAACTATCGCAGTGCAGAGAATGCACTCTGAATTTCCAAAGACCAATAGCTGAGTGATTTCCTTTAATTCCCACCATTCCCAGAAAAGTTTATGGTTGCTTGACACTACAGCTCTTGCAAGAAACAGGTCAAATGGGTGATCCAAGTAAGCATGTAAAGAGAACAAAGTACCTTGATCATTTATTTGAAACTTGCCAATACCATTTCTATGTATTTCTGTCTACTATTTCAATACATGGGCAGAAATAGCCATAACAATAACACACTGACATCTCTCCTAGCTTATAGCCAAACAATCTGAAAATGTGGAGTTCGTCTCACTAACAGGGATCACCTTCCAATTAAAAAAATGAAAACATGCAGACTTCAGAGTAATTAGAGATCATGTCATTTTAAAAACCTCAATGCTTTCCAGAATCCTCTTTCCTCTTTTCCTTTTGCTTTTGTAGTTTCTCAGGCTTGGTAATGTGCTCAGAGGCTTCTTACACAAATATTTAGGATCATTAAGGAGTTTCTGTGATGGAATTACAGACGCCAGAAGCTGTTTTTTATGTGAGTGATGTATGGACATGGAAAGTCCCCAGAGGGAGAACACCAGGTGATGCATAAGTTGGAGAAAGCCTGAAGGCAGAGGATCTCTCCCCCATGATTTCATGGACTGTGTATCCCTGAGGGTAATGTCAGAAATTACTACCTTGATTTTCAAGTGTACCTATCTTGTCTGCAGCTCCTGTGTACTGAAGGAGCAGAGTGGCAGACCAGAGTGGATTAAGATTATCAGAATTTGACACTGACCCAATGCATTAGGAATGGGAAGGTTGGTAGAAGACCCTCTAATTCTATAAAACCCTCTAGCTGCCAAGAATACCATTACCCAAATGTTAGATATTGCCAGCCCTTTATCTGTTTTCCATGGAGAGGATCATGTTTGCGCTATACATTTGAATTTCAGCTTTCCCTAGCTAGAAGGTATTGAGTTATAAATGTAATATTTCTGTCAAATAGAAATAAGAAGAAAAATTAAATTAGATGAGAAAAGGCTATATGATGTCTGAAGGATAAATGCTGGAGGCAACTGAGTGAGATTGTTTCTTTGATTTATTAAATAAATCAGCTGGTATTCCTAACCTAAGCACTATTTTTACTATACTTGCTCTGTCTCATATTGATGGGTTCACTGATTTTTCTGAAATACCTCCCATAAACCTCCCTAAAGGTTTAGAAAGACTACGGGGAAATAAATCAATGACAACATGCCAAAGTCCATCACAATGGCTGCTGTTCTAATTCATTTGATACAGGTCAGATCAGATCATGCAGTTGGAAAGCTGACATTGATTTAATTAACTGCAGTACACTGTATTGTTTTAAAAGGAGATATTCTTTCCATGTTTTACATATACATTTTATGACATACCCAAAGCAAAAAGCCACACTTGGAACACTGGAAAAGACTAGAGCAAAACTGAGTCACTGAAAAAAAAAGGTGGTTCCAGTTTAGTCTGATTTAAGAGAGGTAAAGATGATCTCACTGAGAGCTAAAGAATCAGAAAATAGCAGTGAAGTAATCAATTTTTGTTTCTAACTTAAAACATGTAGAGCAGAAGAGAATACAAAAGCTCTGAATCTAAAACTACTGAAGTCAGGAGTGGAAAAAAAATCCTTTTTAATCAAAACCTAGGAAGAGAAATAGTAACATTAATTGTGATGCCCAGCTGAACTTGAAACACCTGTTCTTCATTTATTTAAACTGTTGTTGGTGCTCAGGTCTGAGTCCAGATTGTCTGCTATCACCCTGGCACTGGCCTTCCTTAGCGCTGGAAGAAGTCAGTGAGAGAAGCTGTAAACATAGAAGTGCAACCAAGCTATGGAAGCCAGGGAGGATCCCTGTGACCCTCTGACCAAGGATGTCCTTCAGTATGGATCCACTGTTTATGTGCTTTGACTAGATACTGATATGGGATCACAGAATTACTTAGGTTAACACCTTTAAGATAATTGAGTCCCATTGTAAATCTGACACTGCCAGGTCCATTACTAAACCAAGTACCACCTCTACACAACTTTTAACACAACTTCCAGAGAAAGCCTTCCCTGGGCAGCCTATTCTAATTCTGGACAAGTCTGTCAGTGAAGAAATTTTTCCTAATGCCCAATCTAAATCTCCTCTGATACAATAGGAGGCATTTCCTTTTGTCCTATTGCTTGCTACCTGAGAGGAGACCAACACCTCTTTTCAAGTAGTTGTAGAGAGCATTAAGTTCTCCAGGCTAAACTCAGTTGCTTACCATTAGATTTGTGCCCTGGACCCTTCATCAGCTAATGAGATAAAGTAGTAGTGAGGGGCCCAAGCCTGAACATGGCATTCAACACTGCACACTTACCAGTGCTGAATACAGGGAGATGATTCCTTCCCTAACCAGGTAGCTGTCCAGCCACTCTTCCCAAGCCAGTAGCATTGCATATTTGGGTTACTGAGAAAAATGTGTTTTTAGAGCATCACCTGGGGCAGTGCAGGGCTCATGAGCTGCCTGCTGCTGCTGGGAAAGCTGCAGGAGATACATGTAGCTTTTTCCTCCTTCTCCTCTATTTCCTCTTTGCCAGCTCACAGGAGTAAGAGGAGAGGGAGCAGAAATGAAACCAGAGCTTGCACATATTCACTGTTTATTCATATGCACTCATGTCAGAGGGCCCAAACAATTTGTAGCCACTCTGGAAGTATGTGTTCAACTGGTGTCTGAGGTGGGGCATCCTTCACATTCCCATGACCCTGCCTTTACTCCTCGGGGTCACAGTCAGCTGCTGGTCACTCTGGATGCACAACTGGTGTGGCAACCTCTTCTCCCCGTGAGGAAGCATTTGGAGGTGGTCTAACAATACTGCAGCAGCATGACTACACTGCTTGTACTGACGTACAGCAGCAAGACAGACTGACAGCCACCTGCAGCACACACACAGGGCAAGCCAAGCCCACAGAGAAAAAAAAAGCAACGGTTCAACAGGTACCTGGAGGAGCAGAAATAAAGCTGTGCTTTTTTTCACATGGATAAAAAGGAGCAATGATGTTTCTGCAACAGAATCTACATACTGGTCGAAGTTAAATGAATGATCCAAACCAACCACTATAGCTGATTCAAACCAATATTTTATGTTGAAAATTGGATTCTTCCCCAGATATTCCCTGGTTCTAGTTCTATGTACTTTAGTACTGTGAGAATCTGAGTGATTTGCTGTGGGATTCCCTTTCTGTTTGAGAATGTATGTGAGCTAGCCTCAGGCACATATTTTGTCAACACCTGTGAAATGGTATTTCCTTTTTCTGTTCCCTCTCCCATAACTGGAATTGTTATTCCCAGTATCACTGGACCTTATTCACTCACAATTAGGGTCAAAAAAGACACATGAGGAAACTTAGAGTATTTAGTCTTTTCTATGAAGACAGTCCTGAAACCAAATAACTCAAAAGCAAAAAGATAATTTTGCCATCGCACCTTTCTCCCTTCTATTTTCCTGAATATTTTTGCTTTTATTAGAATGTGCTTGATTCCCTTTTGTAAAGATTTTCAGTTTTAAAATATAAGTGTTCAAAATAAATGTACTGCAGAAGAAAAAATAAATTCATACCAAATCTAGAAACACCACCCTTTCAAAAACCAAGGAGATAACCACACGTGTACATATACGCACATATAGAGTGTAAATCTGTATCTATCATAAATATATATCACGGCACGTTGGATTTTTTACATCAGCACTAACACAGTTCAACACTGATGAGATGCAAAGCAAAGTAAACACGAAAAATGCATAAAATTATGAACTTTCTTTTGATCTCAATGATATAACTTCAGGCCCAGACTTTTTAAAGTGATAGAGATTTATTCCAGATTTATACCATTTTAATGGATCTGTAAGGGCTGATGATTACTGCAGCTAATTACTCAGACTGGAATAATCAGGATGCACTAAATTCAGCATCACGAAGCAGTCTAGTCTTGACTTGGCTAGAGATTGGGCTCCAGAGTGGAAGTAACACAAAGAACATTCTGACTTAAATTATTTTGGTATGTAACTTTCTTCTTGGTCTCCTTGAAGAGAAGTCATTTCAAGCAAATGAGGAGGAACAAATGCCTAAATGAATTTTTGGGAGGCATAACAAGACACATGCAACAAAATGAAGTTTTGTCCAAATCATTACTTTGTTGTCAGGTTTGAAATGCTTTTATTAATGTGATAGAAAGCCTCAAGTTGCCTTAAGCCAGTATGTAACAACTGATAACTTTTAAAAGTTTAAAGATTGCCAGAACAACAGACAGATTTCACAGCATTTAAATTTCAAAAGCTATAAAATAACATGTTTAAGATATATGTTTAAGACTATCTATTTTTTATCAACTGTGAGATAAAAAATAAATAACTAAACATGTACAGCCCATGCTACCTACATGTACAGCATTTGACAAAATATTTTTATCAGATGGTAATATGTGAGAAGGAACTGATAAAACAGATGAGACTTATTTCTTTGTTCTAGAGGTGCAAAGACTTTTGACATTTTAGTAGCATTGCAATTCAAACTGTAACTCCCTGGTGCTCTTCTGCATGTAAAATAAAATAGACAACACCTGCCACTACATGGAATGCTTAGAAGAAGAAAAATTACCACAGTACATGAACTGCTCTGTTTCCTGTCTCTGGATAGAGGATTGTGTTTGAGACCTCTCTTTTGGATTAATATCCAGCTGATAGATAGGCCTCAGAAACAGCAGTGCCAAGATCCAAATTTTAAGCAGCTGGGAAGCCATTAGAGGTTTTTGGGGAAGACTCTTTGCAGAGAGTCTTTAGAGCCAGACATGTACTTTTGAGATCAATGTGGTCTCAGTTTCAACTGTGCTGACAGATCAGACAGCTAGAAAAGCTGGGAAACAGGCCTGATCCTTCAAAATGGCAGGGATTTGGCAGTGTATTATTTCTGATACAGCGGGAAAGCAGGATTAAAAACAAAACAAAGAAAACAAGCAACCAAACTAACAAAACCAAAAAACCAAATCAAACAAAAAAAAAACCAAACTGAAAAGTTCTATTTCTCCAAAAACATGATTTCAGGGCATCGAGATTATTTAGGGCCTGGATTTTTTTTTTCTCCCATAGCTCAAGTAAACAACCCAACTGCCAGAAACCTTGAAATTCTGGTAGATGTTAACTATGGTGTTTTTTCTAATTTATTTGGAGCAAGAAACAGTCCAGACAAAACCCAGCCTTTTAGCTTAATTATATTTCAAAAATACTTCAGACTTAATAAATTATTTTTTCAGTGAAAATAAATGGGATGTTTTAATCTTTTTGTGCTATATTTATTCTTCTAGTGACATATTACTTTCTTTACCACAGAGAATTTAATATTCAAAGCCCAAGCGAAGGTTTGCAAAATCTATGTATGTAACAGAAAACACAAAACAGAAATGCATGGTACAAGAGACTTAACCAGATTTTTTTCTTCTACATTACCTCAACAAAATAATTTTTCCCATTGCTCACTCCTCCTTAAGTCCAAAATCTTGTGTGAAGAATTTCAGAAAGCACAGAGAAATGTTACACAACAAGCCAAGTATTAGGAAGGTGTTAGGTCTGAAACATTTTCCAAGTAATTCACTTCTTTACAAGAAAATGGCCAGTTGTTTGTGAGAATTAAATAGCTTGTCATAATTGTAGTATATTTATAAAACTAAAAAAATGGTCCTAGTTAGATATTAATTTTCTCTTATTCAAATACAGGGCGGCAGACAGGATCACCAAACTGATGATGAATTCCTGATAATTAATACAGTCAAAGTTATTTGAATCAGTTGCAAATTTAAATTTGTATTGCTATTTATGATTAATAGGGGCAATCATAGTCATTGACAAACTTTTGCTAACTCATAGTAAGGAGACAAAACAACATTGTTATTACCTCTGGTCTCTTCTTTCCTCAGTAGAGGTGAACAATGGTACAAGAGATATGGACATGCTCAATTGCAGTGAGTGTAGAGGAGGGTCATGAAGATGCTTAGAGGGATGAAGCACCTCTCCTATGATGAGAGACTGAGAGAATTGGGGTTGTTTAGCCTGGAGAAGCTAAGGCTCAGGGCAGACCTTAGAGCACCTTCCCATACCTATAATGAACCTACAGGAGAGCAGGACAGGGACTGCAGTGCCTGCCTACCTGCAGTGGAAGGACAAGGAGGAATGGCTTCAAATTGAAAGAGGGAAAGTTTAGATTAGACATTAAGAAGAAATTCTTTACTGTGGAAGTGGTGAGACACTAAAACAGGTTTTCCAGAGAAGCTGTGGATGCCCCATCTGTAGAATTGTTCAAGGGCAGGGCTTTGAGAAACCTGGTCAAGTGGACGTTTCCCTGTCCATGACAAGAGGATCTAGATGATCTTAAAGGTCCTTTCCAACCCAAAACATTCTATGATGTGATGATGACTGCACAGAGAGGAGGCAGCAGCAGAGTGTGAGCAGCAGAACAGCAGCAGGAGAACTGCCCTCACCCAGGGGCAGGGACAGGCACAGACCCACTGTGGGGATTCACACCCAGGATGCTCAGAGAGCTGGTCAGCCACAAGGCCAGCAAAGAACAAATGAGCCCTGAACCATTCCAGCCTTGTGTAAAGGTAGTTGCTAGTGAAGGAGTGTTTGCACCCTCCTTGTAACACCAGGCACCAAAGGCACATCACATAGCTCATCTCTTCCACCCCAGATTGCTCTTTCCCTGGAAAAGTTCTCTGACAAACGACCAGCTTTGCTGCACAGCACAACCTACTGGAAGGGGGAAGAAATATACCTTTTAACACAAAATCTGAGACTGCCTTCAGTATTTCTGAATCCAGCAACATTGTGGGAAAGTTCAAAGGACATCTCTGATCACTGTGATGTTGAATTTCTAAGAAACTTGTAATAGAATTAGGGGAAATAAATATGAATTACAGTATTTAAAGAAAAAGAATAAGAAGAAAATATCTGCAAGTTTTTTAAAAACTTTTTGATAGAGGTGCTCTGAGAAGAAGAGTATGATAAAGGAAGCAGCCAAAACTGTAACTAGGGACAGAGGTTAAAAGTTTCCCTTTAAAATACTTTCAAATTTTATCTACAACTTATAAGAGATTTAAGAGAGTGATTTAAGAGATTTTGGAGTGAAATCACTGAGCTCAAGCTGACTTCATTAGAGCTACTCATGTGAGGAAAGTGAGCAGGATTTGGCCATAAAACAGAAAGGCCTTTGGCCTTGTTTTCATTGCCAAGTATTTTCTAATTGATACTGCATGTAAACTCTGCCCTCTGCTAATATATGAAATAATCAAAGCTATCCAAACCCATGGCTAATTTTCTGCCTAAAATGATTTTGTTGTGATTTTGTTTGTATCACTGCCACAGGAATGATGAGGGAGCCAGGAAGGGGCTGTGTCATTGGACGGCTCCCTCCTCATGCTGCACCATGTTTGTGTTATTCTGTGCTCGCTAATGGAGAGGTCGTAGCCCTCTTAGCTGTAGTCCCCTGGTAAATCCCCACCCAGCTGTAATCCCCTGTACTTTGAAGAAGACAGGATTCCTCTGCTTTTTCTGAACATGCATTCTGTCCATGAAACTACCAGCCAGCTTTAAAGAGATTGATATCCAAATCCTTACAAATTTCATGTGACCTTTGGATATCTATCTAATTAGGAAGAATGTACTGTAGGGGTTGGAAAGCCACAATGCCCTTAAGGGAAATGGGGAATATTTTGATTATCTCAAATAATTTTGGTAAACTGTAGTGTACACTCTAAAACAGTACTATGAGTTACTGTGATTCAAGTATTTTTATTAATTCTGCTCTTCTGCAGCATTAAAAATCTTAGTAAAGAAACGTGTTCAACTTCACTGAATAGTGCAAGAGTATTTTCAGTATACAAATTCATGACTTAAGGCTGGTCTCTGGAGTCAAATTCTGTTTCCCAAAAGTTGCTTATTCCCTGGTGATATCCCTATGATACCTGATGTAGGTAAAAGCTATTTTAATATTACAATCACATCTCAGAATCTGAACAAACCATTTCTCATGTGCACAGTTCTTGGTGGTGGTGCTTGATGCTGAGTCTAGAAACTTACTGTATTGGGTACTGGTGATAGATAATGACTTGTGAAAACAGGTCATTCTTTTAAGATTTTTCTCCCTTGTCTTCCAGTTTTATTGAATAATTCTGTAATATTTACATTTGTTTCACAGGTGGATTCAAACTTTAAGGAATTACAATACCAGAAAGAGTTTTTCTTCAATCTACTAATCTCCTATCAGAAGGAGACTTCCAAAGCATCTTTGATTTAATTTTTGTTTGAAGTGGAAAGGTCTTAAAATATCCCAAGTCATGCAATGTCGGTGAAACCACTCAGGTACTGACAATGTCCATGCATTTCTCCTACAGTAAGTTATTCTTGTAGCCAAAAACATGCACCTTATTTCTTATCTAATTGTCTTCCAGCCATTACAGTTCCATTGATTGTTCTTGCTACATTCAAATGGTTATTTCCCCCACCTTGTGTTGCTCTTTGGTAAGTGAAGCAGAGAGAGTGCTTTGCATGCTGCACAGTAACATCATCTCGTTTGCTTTCTAATCATTCTTCCACGAACACTCTACAGTGACGAACAGTCAGTGTGGGCCACACACTCCAAAACAAGATGGAGGGGGTGGGATTGCTCTTACTTAAAATACAACCCAGACAACACCCTGCAAGGTAGTCACACTAAGCTCTTGTTACAGTCAGTGAGAGCTCCTTTTAATGTGTGATTCACAGTGTGCTTTGTACATTTGAGATAAAGTGAATCATACCCTAAAAATGCCTATTTTAAGATAACGACATCATTTGGATAAATTCTTCTATTCCAGAAGTGGCAACAGCAGTAAAATTACATATGGAAATTTTTTTCCTCCTACACAATTGCCTCAATTTACCTACTCAGTAGTCATGTTTGCCTATCTGTCCAGTGTTTCCAGAGTGTGCTCCATCCTTCTTGTAATCCTCATGGCCCTCTTCTGGACTTATTCCAACAGGTTCATGTCCTTCTTATGTTGCGGGTCCCAGAGCTGGAGCCAGTACTCAAGGGGGTCTCCTGAGCTCAGAGTAATGGGGGAGAATCAGCTCCTTCAACCTACTGCCCACACTGCTTTGGATGCAGCCCAGGATACAATTGGCTTTCTGGGCTACAAGGGCACATTTCTAGATTGTGTCCAGCCTCTCATGCACCAACACCACCCAATATCCACCAACACCCCAGGTCCTTCTCACCAGATATGCTTTCAGTCCGTTCTGCACCCATCCTATATTTCTGCTTGTGATTGCCCCAGCCAGGTACAGCCTCTTGAATTCAGCTTTGTTGAACTTCATGAGGTTTGCCAGGTCCCACCTCTCAAGGCTGTCCAGGTGCCTCTGGATGACATCCCTTCCCTCCAATCTAGCAACCACAGCACACAAAGCTTGTTGTTTTCATATGATGTCAGTCTCTCTACTCTGCCCAGGTTGCCCATCCTAGGTTTCATCCTCTGTAGGTTTAACACAGACATATGCAGAAGTTGATATTCTTCCACCTATTCAAACACAGAATGCATACGCATGCAGGAATGATGTTCCATATATGTGAATGTGTGTGTTGAATTTAAAGTCTCAGAACAAGTTTAGTCTCAGACTTCAAAGCCTGTAGACTCCATTATCCAAAGAAGAAATTCCTAACCTGTTCATAGGTCTTCTGATTTCTTATCTAGGTAGTCAAGAGCATTGAGTCATGAGAAAGACATGTGTTCAAATAAAAAATGTCCTGAAGACAAGGTTCTCTTCCAGTGTCTTGTATTAGTTTCAGTATGCTTTCATTAGAACAAAAGAATTTTTTAAATTCAAATTTATTGCTAAAACATTAACCTTTGTTCCATTATCTAAACCAAGAAATGGTTTAGAATAATCTTGTTAGTATTTTTTTCCATAGAAATACCAACTTAACCAAATTGATACAGCTTACCAGAAAGGAAAACTGGCAAATTTCCATTACCATTATTTGCGTTGTTTTTTGAAATTCTGAAGTGTTCTGTTACAACATTTCCTCAAAGCAAAAGACTGCATTTTTCATGATTAAGATAATCTTATATTTAGAAGCTAAGGAAAACATTTCATAAGACTTCTAACAATTTTTTTTTTCAAATTTAACAGAAGGAAAAAATCCAATTTGATATTATTTTAATGTTCATCTGTATAAGTGCATTTTACATATGATAAACATAAAAATGCAAAAGTATAAGTTTTTGTTAAGTCAGATGAATAGCAAATCCTTAGGAGAGAGTACAAAAACACACAAACAGTTTTGCTTCTTTAGACTATATTTTGAAATGCATGATTTTATTGCTCAACTACCAAACATTTAATAAGCATGGATAATTTTCTTCCAGGATGCATTTTTTTTTTAACATATGCACAGTTTTTGCTTCTACAGTATCTTAAAATGAAGCATTTAAAGTGTAGCTATGCATTTTATGCCACTTGCAAACTTAATTTCATGCTCCCAATATTTTTCCATTTGAATAAATGAATAATTGCCTATCTACCTTCTCAGCAGCTATCATAGACAGCCATAGATATGTTTCCCAAGCTGAAAAGCCCTTGAAAGCTCTATTTATTGTTTCTTATACAAAATCTGTTCTTTATCTTTTAATTTCAGTTCTTAAACTCTTTTGACAGTCCAATTTTTCATCCTGGTTTAGTCTGGGAAAAATGTTGAAATATTAAAAAAAATTCTTTGGGGATGGGAAAATCATTTTCTATCCAGCTCTAACTTTCAGTTCCATTTTAATATCAAGAACAAAGCATCTAAAATCCACAAACAAATATAATACATCTGGAATCAGGTACTTCAACAGTGAGAGATTCTTAGACAATGAAATAAATTTAATCTCCTTGACTTCCTCAGGTGATTTGTTGCCACACAACTTTCGTCCATTTTATTTTCATTAAACGTATTTACCATGAATAATTATTACCATCTGTTCAAGTTGGGATCTGATTTGTAGTGCTATAAATTAGAATTAGCTTTGCAGAAATCAGTCTGATTTTTGCCTTAGTTTATAAATTTGGTCATATTCTACTGTTTTTATTCATGCCTGCTGCAACTTTATAAGCAGTAAAGTCTGTAGAAGAAATTGGGATAATCTCAAGAAATCAAGTCCCTTTAAGGACTCAGAAAATTTCCAAAGGGCAATAACATTTTTTAGACACCCAAATTAAAACATGCACCATTGAGAAATATTTAGCACATCTAAATTTCAGTTTGTGTGTATGTATTAAATACCAAACAAATAAAACAATAATTTGAGAAAATCAAATGGTCTCATGTGCTGATTCTGCAAACTTACAATTCTGGCCATACCAAAGCTGCTAATGTTACTAACCAAGATGATTCTAGTTGTGTTATGTACCATGTGCATAAAAATTAGAAGCTTTTATATTTCTTTGCTTAGAGGTAAAGTAAAATAAGCTGTATATAAGACAAAGCCAGTTGGTTGAAAGGGAATACCTAGAGGAAAATTAACTGAAAAAAGTGAATGCATGTGCTTTCTCCTGGTACCTTCAAATCAAGGATCTGTGCCTGTCCAGAAGCCGTGTTTCACCAAGAGTAGGTAATACATGATTTAAGAGTAGATAAGACATGGATTTAACAGTAACTATGCCATAGTGATCATTGCTGTGAAAGACATTGACCCCTATTGCCTTACCTAATTTGCAATTTTGAGGATTTATCCACAGGAAAAGGCATCACAGGCATCTTCCTAGAATATGATGGATTTAAACGCACCTCAAATATGGATACACAGACTGAATGACAAAAGCAACAAAGTGACATTTGAAATACAGAAGAAAACTGGGGAAGAAACAAAATATTTTTTGCACAGGAGTAGCATTGGATAGACTAAATAAATTGTTGAACAACTGTTTCTTAGTTGAGCTCAATTAACTAATCCACAGCTTCTTTAAAAATATCTATTTTTGCTGATAATTTAGGACTATAAGGCAGTTGCTTTCTAATGTAAAAGAATTAAACATTCTAGCAATAAAATACTTTATCAGAGACTTTAGTGATGGATGCAACTTCGTG
The DNA here is from genome assembly GCA_013401135.1 of Cettia cetti. Lineage (NCBI taxonomy): Eukaryota > Metazoa > Chordata > Aves > Passeriformes > Sylviidae > Cettia > Cettia cetti. Next base: position 70,805 of record VZUI01075192.1, read on the forward strand.
TCCTTGCTGAATTTTGTATCATAAAAGGTATTCAAGACAAAGACCAGCTCTGTAATTGTGGTTAAGACTGGCCAGCATATCAGAAAACAAATTCTACAATATCAAGGATGTAATCAATAAGCAGTCTTATTAATCATCTGTCAAAAAAAATTTGCTATTACTCTATATCAAAAAGGCAGCATGTATTGCAGGAAAAAAAATAGGCAGTATAATGCAGATATTGTGACAGCAATTTTACTGAATCAGCTGCAAAAGAAATAAATTAACTTTTTTACTATGAAAGTCCAGAGAGAGCAGAAGAACTAACTTACCAAAATTACAGGGAGAAAGTGTGCACTGTTAGAATGGGAATGCAAGGAAGGTTTTATTCTGTCTGGCACATCAAATACAATTTCAATGTTCCAGTTACCCTCAACCATAATACTTCCTCGATATCAATTAGAAGAACTCATCCTTTCCATCTGAAAAGCTGGTAATTTGGGAGTCAGTTTCATAGCTTGCTTCCAGATCCCACACCCAAACTAGGACCTAATTCCTCTGCATCAAGCCTCTAGAATACAGAGTTGCTGTACTCCATGTCTGTCACTCCACGCACCCAAAAGCCTAGTTCACACAGAAGTTTCTTTGTTACGATGTTTAGTATTTCATTGCATTAACATCCCTTATTACAGCACAAGTGTGGTGACTTGCTGGAAGGAGCTGTGTACTTGTCTCTTAAGTCATAATGTACAACATAAGTTCAAGGATCCATTTGACAAAATATGCAATATCACAAAAATACACTAATATGAATATCAAAAAGAAATACTAGAGATGGGAGGAAGTAAAGTTAGTACTAAAAACATACTTTTGATTTAACTTTTTAAATCAGAATTTAGTGGCAGTCTAGAAATTCTACATGTATTTACTTTGATATTACAGGCATTAGCATATCCATCAATTCTTTTTTACATTAGCATATGCACCCATATTCCTTTCAAAATCTTAATATTCTGCATGCTAACATATGATCTTTAAATAATTTTAATATAAAGTTTATACTGTTAATATAAAAATATTATGTTTAATAGTATCCCAAACTAATTAAAAGGCCATTGGAGGGAAGTGTAAAGGAAAAAAACTCACATCCCTGTTGTGGGTCAGAAAAAACTCAGATACAAATCTTGCCTGTTTTCAATCAGGAAAATAGGAAAAAGTCTTCCACAAGTCAGATGCAGAAACCTTTTCCTCAGCCTGAAAAATTCTTTTTCCACTTTTGTATTCTGTTGTTCACATGATGGCTCCACCAGATGTTTTCTCATGGAGCAGCAGACCACAAGCAAACTGTGAAATTCTGAAAGCTGTTGTAAAACAGAATTGCCACCCTCTGGTTGGCTTTTCTGCCTGTAGGACATCTGTAACAGGAGGGGGCAAAAAAACAGAGAAGAGGCAAAGGACATACCTTAACACTGCAAGTCTTTTTGCTAATTATTGAACCATTTTGTGCTAGTTTGCATTTAGGAAATCAATTTTTTTTTAAGTGCACAAGGTGAGCATTACTTTATGCTAGGTTTCAGTGGAGGTATTGTATTGATTCATTTGATTACACAGCATACGTACCATGTCCCTGAAATACATTCATATTTGAGAATGTTCTTTCAGGTAAAAATATCTGCTCTTCTAAGACAGTTGTCTTTTCTGGGCCACTGTTACATGCATCTGTGCCATATGAAACAACAATAGGAATAGTTCAATTACTGCTGAACAATCTAAAGCAAAGATATGTCCAAGATTAAAGGCTCAGGTTCTGGAAGCAGTAAAGGCAGGTTAATGTGTCACTGCCTCTTCTCACAGCATCTCACTGGGACAGCAACACGACTACACCTTTTCTTTTTCCAGAACTATCATGTTCAACAGAGCCTACAAATACTGATATGCAGGCTGGAGTCAAGCCTTGACAGCACTGCATTTCATTTTACAGATGCATCTTTTCTCAGTTCTTGTACAACAATAATTAAAAAGTGATTGAGGGTGACATGACCTAGTGTGATCAAGTAATTAAATGTTTAAAGGGCTTATGGCACATTTGTAATACTGAAAATGATGGAAGGGATGAGATGAGGACACTGGTGGAGTGGAAGATGAGAGGCAGATTCCTTAATTCCATTTCACATCCAAGTCCTCTCCAGGCAGCAACAATGGTTTATAAAAGCTTTTGCATAGACTGTGCAACTATCTGTGCTGGTTCTTCTCTTTTCACTAGTTGTTTTCTATCTTCTCTCATAAAGCTCCTTTTGGGTGAATCTCTACTTTCAAGAAATATTAGGACTTCATAGAATTTCATCAGGATAATGTGCTTCATTCCTCTTCTGCAAAGTAACCTGACTTAGAAGGCCTATAAGAGTTTTTTCTCTAAATATTCTTTTACTCTGATGAGAACAAAAAAAATGAGAGATCACAGAATATTCTGAGTTGGAAGGTACCCATAAGGATCATCAAGTTCAAATCTCAAGTAAATGGCCCATTATGGAGATCAAACACACAACCTTGGTGCCATTAGCATCATGTTCTTAACCAACTGGTCCAATCTCAGGGTAAAATGATTTAATAAATAGAAGTAAAGAAAACATGAGGACTTGAGTTAATTTAGAACACAGAGAATGTGGAAGGGTGTGAAGCACAAGGATATTCGCTGCCTTGAACATCTATTTACTTAATTATATTCTGTGACAATCACAGCCAAGGAGTGAATAAATCCACATTGTTAATAAAATGTGTGCTATTTTAAGTCATAAACCTAGACTGAGGAATGAAGAGATAACTTGCATGTCAGGTTTTGAATTGCTACCAGTAGCTAACATTTATGAAAGCTCATACCTTTCTCAGAGTGGGATTCACTGCTGCCATCCCACACTGTACTGCTGAAACTTGAAACTTCTGTAACATCCCACATTTTGCCTAATTCTGAATGCTTAAGCCTCTGTGCAACTGATTAAAAAAAAAAAAAAAAAGTATTGCTGAAAGCAAAATGACCAGAAACATTCTAGATTTTGGGTCCATTTTTGTCATTTGGGAAGGTTTCTGTGCATTCTGTGATTCTGTGTGTGTGAAACAACTGAATATTCAAAAATTCTACCGGATACCCAAATAACTGACAATCTGTTCTCAAAAGTATGAAATCTGGATTTCTCCTTAGGGCAAAAGTCACATTATTCAGACTAATGAAAATAGAAGCCATAATGTGGAGGAGTAAAGTATCTCTCAAAAATCTTAAAGCCATCACTGCCTAAGCAGCCCTTTTTAGCCCTGTTTCTAAAGAGAGATAGCTATTTTCAAGATCTCACTGGAATATTTTCCTCAGCAGCAACTCACTAAGACTCCCTAAATGCAACACACATGTTCTCATGTTGTCTGCAGCTATTCAAGTCATGGATCATAACAGATTATGAAAACTGTAAGACTCCTGATGGAGATACTTTCATGCAAAAAAATCCCTTGGACTATTTACCTACCTTCTGTTGTGTGACTACTAATTTGATATATTGGCTGGGCAAGGGTTTGTAGGGGAACACAGCTGGGACAGTTGATCCTAATTGACCAAAGGGACAGTCTACAATGTATGGTTCAAGCTCTGGAATAGAGGGAAAAAAGGGTGCTCATGGTAATGACATTTGCATTCCCAAGTATATATTACAGGTGCAAAGCTCTGCTTTACAGTATGGGACTGGACACCTGCCAAAGGTAAAGAGTAATTAATTCCTCTTTTTCCTTGGCTTGCACATTCTCATTTTGCTTTCCCTATTACAAGATCACTATCTTCATCCCTGAGTCTTCTTGCCTTCATTCTGTTTTCATCCTGGCCCTCAGGAAAGGATATTGAGCAAGGGGCTGGGTGGGTGTTTGACAGGTAGCTACAGCCACTTCACAGTGTTAAAATGCGTTATATAGAGACTTTTCAGTTAATTACTTGTTCCTTCAGATTTATTTTTACAATGCATTTTTTTGCCCAATTCCAATTATTTATCTAATCTGGAGAAGGAAAAAAAGAAAATTCAACTGCTCTAAGATGTAAGGCGTTCTTCAATCCCAATGCTATTCACAAGTATGCCATAAAAGTAAGTCAGAGATTTTAATTTGCAATCATGTGCTATGAAAATATAATCATAGAATCATAAAATCATAGAATGGCTTGGATTGGAAGGGACCTTAAAGATCATCCAGTTTCAATGTCTCTACCATGAGCAGGGATATTTTTCACTAGACCAGATTGCTCAGAGCCCCATCCAAGCTGGCCTTGAACATCTCCAGAGCATCCACAGCTTCTCTGGACATCCTGTTTCAGTACCTTACCACCTGCACAATAAAGAATTTTTTCCTAATATCTAACTAATCTAAACTTACTCTCTTTCACTTTGAAGCTATTTCTCCCTGACATGTCTCTACATGCCTTTGTAAAGTTTCTCTCCAGCTTTCTTGTAGGTTATCTTTAGGTACTGGAATGTCACAATTAGGTCAGCCTGAAGTTGTTGCTTTTCCAGGCTGAGCAATTTCACTTCTCTCAACTTTTCCTCACAGCAGAGGTGTTCCATCCCTCTGATCATCTTGGTGGCCTCCTCTGGACTCACTCCAACAGGTCCTTTCTGTGCTGGAGGACCCAGAGCTGGATGCAGCACTGCAGAGTCTCACCAGAGCAGAGCAGAGCAGAGCAGAGCAGAGCAGAGCAGAGCAGAGCAGAGGGGGAGAATCTTCTCCAGTTTTTTGCACAGCTTTGTTATGCTGTGAGAGATAGTGCCATCAACTTATATCTTTAGCAGGCCTAAACAGTCCTGACCCTATGCTAAGGGTCACTACAGGAAATTCAGAAACCTTCTGGCTAATTAGAGTTCAATTGTTCATGTGTAGCCATGCTGATCTCAATCAAGATTCCAAATGAATATACAATTGTCTATTTATCTTATGCCTACTCCAAATTTTCAACAATACAGAAGGCCTACAAAGGAAGTATGTACCTGTGTAAGATTGTTAGGGTGTTTTAAGTTTGGGTTTGGATTTTTGTATTCTTTATTTGAGTAACAAAAGACTTAGAAAGCTTGCCTGTTATAAACTTTTGCTTTCTTCCATGTCATATTTTGCATTTTAACATAAAGGAGATATATTCCCCAGAGATGATTTATAAGCAGTTAAAATAAGCAAAAAATTATCAGTCATTATAATATCCATCTGTATTGTTCCAAAATAATTGCATCTATGCAACATTTACATATGTTACCCCTATGAGTTAAAAAGACCTATACCTTAAGTTAGGAAATCCATTATTTTGTGAAAATTCTGACGGTAAAATCCCATACATGTCAATTGTAAGCACATCCCCCAAAAAATTAATTTTAGAAAAAACAGCTTGGAGATTATCCTAAAGTCTTAGTCATCAGAAACCATGTAATGAGTAAATCTGAAAAAGAACAGAGTGGAAACATCCAAGTATAATATCTCTTTTTTTATATATATATGTGGTTGTATTTGAATAACAACACCAACAAGTGAATGGGATTTAGGTACTTAAAACTGCCAATGCCTCATGAAAATCCCATCTTCATTGATGGACCCGTAGTGAACAAACTGCAGTGTTCAGCACTGCCCCCTGAAGACCCCCAAAGCCCTTCACCTGTGACTGCCAGATGACAGGGCTGGTTCCAACAGTACTTAAAACCAGGCACAAATAAAATGCGTATATTAGGTGGGTTAGGTCACACCTATATCTTCATATACATCAAAGTTTTTCAGATGATTGTTCACACAGCACAGATATCCAATGGCAAACAGAAATCTGTGAAGTGTTTGTTGAGGACATTCAAAAAGTCCTTGGAAACAAAGCTCACTACAAGTTCATCTGCTACAGGAAAGTAACCTTTGAACAAATATTATTTAAAAAGAGCTATTTGACCAGGTGTAGCTTGCAGGTGGTTTTAATTTCAGATAACAGCCTGAAAATGACAATAATTATCCATTACTTATTTGCCTGTCTAAATTTCTGTTTGCAGAAAATAAACAATCTAGAAAAGAACCATTGACACCTTTGCAGTATTCCCTGCACTTTTCCAGAGGTAATTCTTGTTTTAAGCACACTGGTGGTCTAGTTTTATCTATTGAGCCATTGAAATTTGCATTTATCTCCCAGTTGTTCAAAGTGACAGGAATACATATAACATGGAAAACTGAAAGATGCTGCCTCTACATTTCCCTCTACACTTCACCTTAACCATTTGTTTTTGTTCTTCCTATTTATTGACCTTTTCCCCACTTTGACCTTTCCCCCCTTAGTAGATACTTTAATTAATTTTTTGCTTACAGCTATTTGTCTGTGGAAACTTTACTTGTTTATGTTCCTTCTCATTTCCCAGTAACATGATTCCTTTTTTTCTTTTTAAAATTTCCCTTTGTTTTGCCACAATAGGGGTGGCCAATTAGCTCCCTCCACTTTCAGATGCCTTCTGTACCTTTTCACTAGCCTTCCTTATCCCTTTGTTTCTGCTTCAACCCAATCCTGCTGTTCCAAGATTTCTTGGGGATTTGTGAGGGTTTTTTTGTTTTATGGTTGATTTTTTCATTTGGGAAGGCATTTGTCTCTGACTTTTGGGTAGTGCAGGAAGTGCATCCCTTTTTTCTTGTTCATATCTCAATGGAATAGAAATAATAAAACCTTCTGTGTTGGGTAATGGAACACCAACCTGGGAATAATTTGAACAAGACATTATCAGCCTTTTTATTGTCATATGGTCCTGGTTTATCAGAAGGAACATAACTGCTGATCTGATGGGGTTTGTGTTGGGTAGCACTTTCACACCAAGGCACTTTCCAGAAATATTGTAAGTTTATATAGCCAGGTGGAAGAAAACCCTGAAGTAGGATGTGTGTTATAGGAATGAGACTGTAAACTGAGCAGCTCCTTGGTGTGATGGGAAGAGTAAAGGTAGTGATTAAGACCGGTTGCCAAATGGTTCCCAGTTGTACAATTGAACAGTTGACTTGCTGGAATTCCCTTCTGTCGTTCTTGCAATTGTCCATGGTATGAACAATTGAATGTCCTGGCAGTCATCTATTTAATTTCCTGCTCAATTTAGCTTTCAAACTAAAAAGAAGTATGAATTTTGTAGTGAAACTGAGACACAAAATGCAATGCAATGAATTTGCGCTCAAGTGGACTCTTTGTTGCTTCATTTATCCACATATAAAGAAGGCAAACTGAGAATTGAGGATTGGCAACCTATCAATCTCAATATCAGGGTGCTTATGAGCCATTTTTCTGCCCCTCTATTCCAGCACTGAGGTTCAAGCAAAGTACCGTGCTATGGCAAACTGGCTGCTAACAGCTGCAAAGTACAAACCCTCCAAATGAACAAAGCATATGTAAATAGATGGCACAGGTTTCCTTCTGTGTAGACTTTAGCAGGACACGGAAAAAAAAATCTTCCCGGCCCCAAATCTGTTTAGTTTGTTTACAACAAATTTTAGATTTCAATCAAATTTTAATATTCACAACAGAGGAGAGTCACTTGGTGTATTCTGGAAAAATTACTGTTGAAAACTTGCTGTGTTATGAGGGGTAAGATCAAAAATTTAAAACCAAATAAAAATCCCAACTCCAAAACCAACCAAAGAAGAATTAGAAATAACATGGAATTATTCTTTCTATTTGGCAAACTAATCCTTCAGAGAAGGAAAAAACTCAGAAAGTTTTCTCAGCCTATGTGTCAAGAAAAAGAAGGTCTGAATATTACCAGGAAAAGAAACTGGGATAATTCTTATCCAAGTAGTGAGTTTGATTGGTTATTTCTACTACAGGTTGAATTAATGTAACTTTGGGAGTCATGTCTGGTGTTTGTACCATATACTGGAGAAATTCTTCATATACTTATACTGGAATGCCCTCCACCACAACATTTCTGCTCCTTATATAGTCATTCTGATATGTCTGAGGGAAACTAATAGTATATCATTGCCTTTAGTAAGCTAACCAAGCCAAAATTTTAAATTCTTTGCTAAGAGACACATTTTTCAATTCACTGGTCATGCTCATAGCTATCCTTGGCAGCCTCCAGTTTTTAAATCTTATCCAAACAGTTTCTGTATGTTCTGAAAACGATGTATTAGAGAACTATTCCCTTTATTCAGAAACAAGTGGGTTTTTTGAATAATGTGATACATGCTTTTGCAGTACACCTCTGCAAAACTTCGTGGGAAATCAAGCTGATTAAAAATTGAACATCAAAGTCACTTCGGAGGGAAGGAACTTGGGTAAACTCCCCAGAAGCTTTTTAGAGACGGTGTACAAAAAACAACTAAGTAAAACATTCTTGCGTGGGAAAGATGCAAGAAGCTATAGCATGATTTGAAGAGAGTTATTAGTCTTAAACATCATAACAATGTATTTGGATAATTGTCTATAAATGGATATTGACAGTTCATGGTTAACTCCATGTGTTGGTGCTCACATCACAGAAAAACCACTTCCCATATATGGAGATAACCAGAAACAGAGAAACAACTCTAGTTTAAATGTGGGGCTGTGATCAGGGCTTTCACACTGGACTTGATAGTGCTAATTAGGGAGTCTTCTCCACCTTCAAGAGTAGGGGTAAGGAAAACCTTATGCATCTCTTAAAAAACCCCAAACAAGCAAACAAACAAAACATATGGAAAGAGTCTAATGAAGCGTAAGTATCAGACTGTGGGATTCCTTAAAAAAACTGAGTTGCTAAGCAAGCTTTTAATGGCTTGCAACTCAAACAGTTTTAGCATAACAAATCAGAAAGATGGAACTTATTTACTGATTGAATTCTGTGGGAAAATACTACAGAAATGTTATCCTTGGATGTGAAAGGTTAGCATTTTTACAGAATATACAGAAAACCCGTAGGGAATTCCAGAACAGGGAATACAAGCTCTCTTACTTATGATTTGGACTGAAGAAAACTCTGAAAAAGCACCCAGTGAAAGCTTAAGGCACTCTTGCCTGTGTCCCTAAGCAGAATAAAAAAAAAAACGCAACCAAATCTCAAACATTTAGTGACACTAAATGAATTTATTCAAAGTAGTAACACCTGTTGTCTTTCACTCAAAGCCCATAATTTTCCCAATCTCAAACTCTCATCTCATTACAGTGTGTTGACATGCATGGGGTTATGAACAAGTACCTCTCATGAACAGGGAGCATGACACGTGGAATAAGGCACCGGCCTGAAACTGGGAATAGCTCAGACTGTGGCTCACTGCTGTATGCCAGTGGGGCTCAGACTCTAGCTGATCATGTCTATGCGTAGATCATCAGATGGTAACTTAGCATCTTCTCATGACTCCCATTACTCCCTGTTTTGCACTTCTACAGTTAGGTTGCCAAAATATTTTGAGTGCCTTGTAAAGTGCATGAGTGGATCTGAGGTGCAGATCATGATCAGTCTTTCAATGAAAGAAAATTAATGATCAGAGTTAGTTATGTTCCTTGGATTTTTTTTCTCCACAATGTGTGACTTAAGTTATCTATGGACAGGTCAAATTTTCTTGAGACAGCTTAGGTTAAATAAGAGTAATCACACATCAAAACAATGCTCAAACCACACCAAATCATACACTTGTCTCCAGTGCAATCTATCACTTACTTCAAGCTACAGAATCCCATGTGTGTCCAGATGCCAGATAAAAGGGAATACAAACAACATTCCAGAGTAATTTAGCACTGAAAACCAGCCCTACATCTTGAATAAAATTAATACTATGCAACTTTATGTGTTTACTCTCTGAGAAGATGAACTTCTTTGGAAGTGGTGGTTCTTTTCTATTGAATATAAAAGTAGTTTAATATTGCTTTAGACCTGGACATAAGGTTTTAAATTAACTTAAATTTTAAATGTCTAAGATTATTAAGATATATCTCTCTCCTGTATCATAGTTTTCAAAGAAAAATGATCATAGATTGTGCTGCTATACATAGTTAGAATAATTCCAGAAGAATACAAAACTTAGTTCTAAAAGGTGTTTTTAGGCATTTGATGAAACCCCAAATCTGAAATATCCACAGAGTTGCTAGCAACATAACCTTCTGTCTTGGGATTATGGAACGGAAAAAACCGTGTATTCTATTTCATCTGTTGAAAGCATTTGGGGAAATATGTTTTTTTTCTTTATCTCTTGCAACTGCGGTGGGGGAAGGGGGGTGGATGCTTTCTGATAATGGCCCAGCTGCTAAAACCGGGTGGGGCAGTGTTTCTTATCTCTTTCATCACTCATCCTCCCCACGGGGATATCTGCTGATAATGGCCCATTAAGGCTCACCAATCACATGACACATTCCATCATCCCATTGTGAGATGCTCCACTCACTGTTGGGGGG
>VZUI01075209.1:0-27216 GCA_013401135.1 Cettia cetti
GTGGGTTTTTGGTTTTTTTTTTTTTTTTTTTGGTTTCTTTTTTTTTTTTGTCTCTGTCAAAGACCAAATATGTTTAAAACAAGAAAACATCTCCTACATTATCTAATTAGAGCAGATTCCCAATATATATCACTACCTTTCCTGTCACTGTTTATAGTAAATGATAACCATTTTCATTTCTGAGGGTTTATTTTTGAATTTAATGTTCGGTGTTGGCATTAAGGTCCTGTATTAGTTTTCTATCTTTTGTATTTTTTCATTTTGCTTCCTTATTGTTCTTATCTAAGGTCAGGTGAATTGCCCCTACTGTTTGTCTTGCGACTTTCTGAAGTGCTTTTCTGTTAGTTGGCATGACAGGTACTGCTATGTGAATCACAGTTTGTCAGTAACTTCTCAGACAAATTAACTTGATATGTGTGTAGAGAATTTTTCTCCCAACTGCTAGATCTGCAGAGATTTGAGCTTTTTTATGTTGGTTGTTTTTTTTTTTTCCTACATCAGGTTCTCTGGGCCCAATTATACACACTGTGATACAGCATAATGTAGTCTTGAGTCTAAGTACCTTGTTAGAATTTAGTTTGAATTTTCTTTTGCTGTTTTCAATTCTTTTGGAAGTATATTAAGCCACATATATGATTGTGCACAGAAGTTTAGTACGGAAGTGCTGAGGAAAAAAATATGCTTTCTGTTTCAGGGCATGTAATTTGAATAAGCCTTTTAAGTCTTCAAAATGCTGGAGAGCCCGGTAGGTCTGATGGCTATGTATTATTTGTCATGACTAGGGCCCCTAAATGCCAGATGCATGTTATATATTACTGAGGTTCTGTGTGTTTCATGTGACAAAAGACACCTATGGTTTGGCTAAATAATATTCATTTTTCCAGGAAGAGGAACAACTGTCTTAAAAGTGGATGTCAGGAAGTAGAACTTAAATCTTAGCTAGCTGGTTTTAGTCTGTGTTTGAAAGTGGTGGTGACATAAAGCATATGGAATGAGAATTACAGAGCTCTTCTGTAAAGTCAAATAGCAACATTTCTGAAGTATGCTTTTGAACCAATTTTGTGTCCTTACTTTGCTTCTGATTTACTCTTCTCAGTGTATATTTCTATAAATTCACATAATCAATATCTCAGTGTAACACTGTAGTTGAACTTCAGTGATCAAAATGTAGCATTTTTCCCCCATGTCTAAATCTGCGCTTTTTTTTCCTTTCATGGAAGATCAGAGATAGTACCATGAGTTAGGCGTTGTTGCTGCTGTTTCAATTTTTAATTTAATTTCAGTTAGAACGAAAAAAAAAATGCACATTTCAAGAAATAATGGAGAAGTAATATTTTGAGTTAAATCAGGTACATGTGATGGAGAACTGTCAGAGAAAATTCTGTCATTAAATAATGAAAGCTTCTGAATCGATACTGAGGCTTGTCTGTGTGTTGGTTGCTTTGCCTCTTACCTGCATCTCCCTTACCTTATGGATATACCTTCCCTCCCCACCACCATCTTGGTCTCCAGTTCCACATAGTTTATGAGAGGACCATTTGATACTCTGGATCATCCACTTTAGTTTTGCTTCATTGGAAACAAATGTGCCTCTCTTTGTCTTTCCCACAGGCACCTGGGTCTGAAACATTGCTGCTAGTCAGGAAGCTGTGCCTGCTGAGAGCATACACTTCTGCCTCCTTGCTTAATGTGAGAACTGTTGTAATGCAGGAATTAAAGTGGTTACAATCTGTCAAAATGTTCCTTCCTAGCTTTTGTAGTATTTTAGCTGAGAGACAGAAAAATCAAGATCTTACAGAATGTGTATTGGCAAATTCATTTACTTACTGTGTACACTTAACAGGAATCTTGACTGCAAGGTTCATGAAATGTTGCAGTGCTTACATCTATAAAACACAGTAGTGATAACCATAAAAAGGTATTTTCTCCTGCATTGAAACTAGATCTTGTTGGGACTGTTTTCAGAGTGCATGTTTTTTGATACATTTAACACCTACATATATTAACAGTTTATATTATTCCATAAAATACCATAATTACCATAATTTTTATTTCCTAAAAACAAGGAATTTGAGCAAGTTTAAGTACACAAGATGAGGAGTGATTTTATGTAAACAATTAAAAAGCCTCCTTTTAAATCAAATGAAGATGATGAAAGAGTATTAATAGTGAAAAGAGAAGACTTTTTTCCTTTACTTGGTTTTAAGATGACTAATAATGAAACAACTCATTGGAAATTTGCAGTAGTGTCTGAGCCAGTTGAACTAACAAAGGAAGTAGAGCTTCCACATATGAAACACATGCAGATAGTATCAAGCAAACTCAGTATTTCTTACTCTGTTGAAATTAAGTATACAGCTTGTTTTGAAACAAGCTAGATTTCTAAAGGTAGCTTTGAGGTATTACTTTAAATGTGCTTTAGTTCTTTGTTGGTTTTAGTTTCTATACCACATTTGAAAATTTTTTCAACTAAATGTGAAACTTTTATGATACCAGAAATTATTATCTTTTGTTCCTACAGCCTATTTTGGAGAGTGATTCTATTCTTACACACGGCATAAGGCTTTCCCCATTGCCTGACTAGATTCTATGCATATGAAAAAGCAGGTCTATGTAAGATCACACAGAATTACAGAATTAATAAGGTTTGAAAAGACCTTTGAGATCATCCAGTCCAACTTATAATCTTACACCACCTTGCCAACTAGACCATAGCAGTAAGTGCCACATCAAGTGTTTTCTTAAACATCTCCAGGAATGGTGACTCCACCAGCTGTCCAGGCAGCCCATTCCAATGCCCAGGCATTCCTTCTGTGAAGAACAGAGGAATCTCAATTCATTCAAGATGAATCCCAGTTTTCCATGAAGAATATTGATTGTACATTAGCAAGATGTTTATAAATATAATTTTATTTTTTCATATGTTTTAAATAACGTTGAAAAAGAGTGATTGTGGTGTGTGTTTTTTTAGGATAGGCATAATGCAGCTACTATTTTTGCCTTTTATAAAAGACATATTACCTCAATATGTCTTTTATAAAACTTAAATATTATTTTTTTAAAGAGAAGGGAATAAAAATCTATGACATAAATTCTTATGAGCATCAAATTTGGCTGGTAGATGATCAGGCAAAAGAAACTAGTCTTTTTTTACACTTCAAGTATGAGGTACAGACAAATTATATGAAGCTCAAAAACATGTGTCAAAGAGTTTTATGGGCCCCATTACCTTTCAGGTTCATAAAACACTGCCGACAAGCATGTCCCTCTCTCTCCTTTGGAGAATAAATAGCTCAATTAATTTATAGGAGTCTTTCCATTTTGTGTGTAAAAGAAGAAAATGAAGGTAAATTAATCTGAGTAAAATTGGATTTGTATTCAATTAATCTTGTGGGAATTAATATCATAATAATGCTAATACCATCATAAACTTTTTTTTGCTTACACTTCACTGTGAAGAATGACAAACATAATTGTTTTCTTGGAATGGTAATGAGTAAAGAAATTACTTTCATAGACCAATGTAGGCCTTTGAAAGTTTGAAGTAATCTTTGCACACATTTTTATGGCTTAGTTGATTCTTTTGAATTTTGTCTTTTTTGAAGCTTCATTCCCACCTAAAATCACAGTTCCCTCCTTTCATACGTGCAGTGCAGATCTGGAGAAATGACCAGTTCACCAGGACCAACCTATGCCTGGTAAGTACCAGTAAGTCTTAGATGAAATCCAGGGGAAAATTTGTTGATTCCACGGTATCTGAGACAAAGATGAAGAAGGAAATATATCTTTGAAGCTGTGGTCTGTTTTAATGCAACAAACATATTTGTAAATTGAAATGATTCCAGAGAAAGATTTTTTTTATCATTGCTGTCATACTTCAAGCATTGTTTTGGCTTTCCTGGATTCAGTTCTCACCATCTCCTCTCTAAACAGGAGCATTTTACAGAAATTGTTTATCTTCATACTTGCTGCAGGGTGGAGTTGAACACTGTATGTGGCTTCTGCTGCTTGCATTTAGCAGATCTAGATCCTGATGAAAATAGGAGGAGTGCACTGTGAGAGTCTGAAGATGGCAGAGAAAAGGAATACTTCTGCTTTCCCGTGTTTATGGCTTGAGAAAAATGGCCTGAGTCATTTCAGGCTGCTAGTGATTGCTGTCTGCAATTGTCTTTGGGATGAAAGTAGAAGTATTTGGAGATCAGCTGTGTAAAAGGTGCTAAGTCTGTTGGAATTGATATGACCATCTTCCTTTTCCCTATGTTGCAGAGGTCATCCAGCAGAGCCACAGTTGCTGTCTCGGGCTAGTGGCCTGGTCTGAAGCCCAGCTGACAGGTGGTGTTAGACAGAAGGGGTTTTTACTACTTTACTGAATATTTTGCTTAGAAAAAGGTGATCAGATTTTGGCCAGCAGCTGAGAACGTGTGCAGCACTGAGATGTCAAACTGTTGTATGGTTTGGTACTTTCAATGCCTGGCCAGCAGTCATAATCAACTTCCTGAGTTACATAAATGTATGTTTCTACACATGCACATTAAAACTTGACATTTAGGTCTTGTAACTGTGTTTACAGAAAAACAGGTACTTTGCTAATTAGAAAATATTGTGTCAGATTCTCTACAGGAATATAATTGGTTTGACCTCATTTTTAAAGAACACTTATTGAAATAGAAAAAAAGCTATTGATATTTTCTTTGACTGGATTGACATGGGAACAAAAAGAATAGAGGAAGGCTTAATCTTCACTGACTCCCGGTGCATCTTTTGCTCTTCAACTATGTAATTCTTCACTTAGAAAACTGATGGTAAAAAACCTATAATAATTTTGGTTATTTTGTTTCATTGATCAAGTTATTAGAACTTGCAATGAAAAAGAAATAATGACAGAAAGGGATAAAGTGGTAACTTTCTGTTTATACTTCAAGGCACCCTTTTGCAAGAGTTTCTTGATATATTTAGGTAGCTTCTAGTCACAGCTAAGTACCAGTGAGTGACTGAAGGATTTATTTAAGCTTCAATTGTGTATTCTTGACCACTAATATGTGTGAACAGTTAATAATTTAAATTAATTTTAATTTATATTTTAATTATTAAATTTTTATTAACTTTAATTAATTTTCACATTGATAATTACTTTAAAAGCTACTGAATTTTAATGTGTTTTATTTCAATGCTTTGCTGGTAATTTTCAAGCAATCTACTGGTAACATCAATTATTCCCAAAGTTGAAACCATTTTTCACTACAAATGTTACGATTTTTTAAACAGCTGTTCCCCCTCCTGTTTTCCACATAGTAAAGTTAAGAGTACAGCTGCTTCCTACTAAATGTAAAGTATTAAGAATTTTCTTTTACATATAAAATCAGATAGCTATTACAATAGTCTCTGTATGTAGAATTTGTTGTTTTGCTGTTTTCCCCAGTTTAGAACAAATGACCTGATCATGGCATTTGCTACAGTGTGAGCCTGGTGCATTTTGTTTTGAGGCACAGGGTCTAAACAGTGTCAAAGAATGCATTGTATCTAATGCTTGAAGAAGCAAATGCATTTAGGGTGAACATGTCTCCTTTAGCTAGCATATTAAAATCTACTGATATGTTATCTATAAGAAAAAGTGCAACACCAAGGGATGATTAGTGAAGACTGAGGATAGAGTGGGATCAGCTACAGTTAGATGAAGTACAGCATTGTATGAGGTACATTGAGAGGATGCTGGGAGGTGATGCTGCTTCTCCACTTGTCTTGGCTCAAGTGAGACCACATTCAGAGTATTGTGTTCAGTTCCAGTCTCCACAGTTCAAGAAAGACAAGGACCTACAGGAGAAGGTCCATCAGGCCACAAAGATGATGAGGGGTCTGGAGCATCTCTCTTACGAGGAGAGACTGTTGCAGCTGCACCTGTTTAGTCTGGAGAAGGGGAGACTGAGAGGGGATCTCATCAAATATCTCAAAGGCCTCTGCCAAGAGGATGTGCCAGACTCTCTTTCATGGTGCCAGCAACAGGATGAGAAGCAATGGCAATAAACTGAAAAATAAGAAGTTCCACCTCAACGTGAGGGAGAATTTCACAGAGTCCTGGAACAGGCTGCCCAGGGAGGTTGTAGAGTCTCCCTCTCTGGAGACTTTACAAACCCACCTGGACACATTCCTGTGTAACCTGCTCTGGGTAACTCTGCCTTGGCAGGAGGTTGGAACAGAAGTTCACCCAAGGGCCCTTCCAACCCTAAGTATTTTGTGATTCTGTTTCTTAATTATCAGCATGAATTTCTGCAGTAAAATGAAAGATCATCTATTATCTTCTAGCAATAGGGATCCTTGGCATGAAGGTTAGTTGCAGGAGAGCTGCAAATCATTACTGGAATTGTGAAAAAGATGTGTGACCCCCATGGTGAATTAGAAAACAGAGAAGTGTTAATGTCACTATAGACAGCATTATTTCAACTAGATTAGCAAAGCCATGTATAATTTCCTTTATTCAGAAACTCATATTGAACTAGGGAGAAAAATTATTGGATATTCAGAAAAATGAAATGTCCCTTCTAGAAATGAAGTTGAAAATTGTTTCACTTGTTTAGTCAAACAACAACTGAGAGATATACAGTACACCAGAAGGATAAAGAACAACAACAACAACAAAACCTAAAAAAATAAAGTGTTAGTTCAGGATTAAGTGGAAGTGGAATTTAATTGATTTAGAAACAGGATTTTATTACATAAGGGCTTGTGATACCAAGGTACTTGATTTGATTACTTGAAGAGATCTCGTGTAGACCTTTGTTTGTCTGCTGACTCTTTTGGTCAAATTGGCTTCAGACAGCTTCCTTGAGTGCTGTGGCTGGCATAAGAGCACATAGGATCATGTGGATGAGATTACTCATTCCAATAAATCTTCACTAAATCATGGAACTACCTGTGGATTATTGTCTTCATCTCCTGATATTTCTGACAAGTTGATTAGCTCCCTTGCACTGTTTGATAGGGCCTTTAAAGTTCAGGTTTTGAATTACAAATGGAATGACTTCTGTTTATCAATATTGTATGGTCTTCTCTGGGGAAGTAGGACTTCCCTAAATGAGTCCTGGGAGAGATCCATGTCTTTAGTGTAACATTTCTTCTGTTGAGAAGACACATTTAGGTACCCAAAGTTGTCCTGATGTAATTTATTTATCATTTTACGGGTTACTGTTCTATTTAGTTCAGTTCTTTATTTATGCTGAAACACAGGAACAAATTTACTTGGTTGCATCAGCCATTTATTCAGCCCAATACTCACCGAGGTAGCTGCAAATGTGTACTTAGGGAAATCTAAGGATAGAACAGGGCTATAGGACACTTGTCCCTAAAGATCTCCATTCCCAAGTTGTTTTCTTCTCAGAGAGTCTGAAGTTGAATGAGATTTAGGGGCATTTAGTAAATGAAAATTTATTTCTGTTAACTCCATTTAACAATGCTTAACTGTGATATGAAAGTGATTTAATGCGGGTTTTTTTTCAGTATGACTGATACCTGGTTTGTTAATTCATGATCACCTTGTAGCATTTTTTATCACATGCATACCTGAAGTCTGGAATAGGGAATGAGAATATATAATACTACATTTTAAATGGAAATATATGTTATGATGATGAGAATATCAAGAACTCATATAATGTATTCCAGATCTTCTCCCTTTCTTTTACTAAATTGAGAATAGCATACTGTATGTTTGTGTATTTGATAAAGTAATTCTTATACACCAGTTGAGATTAAATTCTGTTCTATAGCCCCTTCTTACCTTTTTCTGGTCAGTTCAGAACAGGTTTTTTGGGGCCATAAGTAAGCGTTCAGTTTTGTAAGAATTTGTTACAGCATTCTTTTACTTTTTAATAATACTTCTGAAGATAAACAACATGAAGTAATTTTTAGCTAAAAATTTAAACAATAATTAAGTCTGTTGAAAGTCAGCAGGAGGGGAATGGTGAACTTCACTAGAATTCCTTAAAGTTGGGATTATGCAAAAATGATTGAAGTCACTTTTCAACTCAAAGATGTTGAAGTGAATCCCCAAATCTATACTGTCCTCTTGGTATTACAATGAGTAATGAACACTCCGTATTTCACTTGCCTAGTTGATCAAAGAAGTGGATTTCAGAAGGCTCACTGAGTTTCTGAAGGCTTCATCTTTCTTTGCTGAAATGGGGACTGTGATTAGCTTTAGAATTCTGTCTCTTTAATAAACTTGACTTTCATAAACTCCAGTTTATTTCCTTTTAGTAGACAATACTGTAGGACTTTGTGGTTTTAATGTTTTTATAGCTTCTCAACAATTTCTAAATTAAAAATTTGCCCAAGGTTCTAGATTAAAGGAGCCTACTTTAGATTATGATTAAATTCTTTCACTTAGTAAGCAGATTTCAGTCAATTGAGAGGTGATTATTCTCAACTAACATCTGTCAAACACTGGCAGTAACATAATCCTTATGCAAAAGCTTATTACATTGACCTTATAGTCAGTGGGTTTAAGAGAAACATCCTTGATGAAAAATCCCATCAGAAATGTTCTTTCTGATTGGCTTAACAACACTGTTACTATTAACTTTATGGTGTGCTACCTAAGGAATAATTAAACCAGATGGTGTATTAAACCCAACTGAAAGAATAAAGATATTTTTACTTTTAAGTTGATCAAAATTAGGTAAAACAACATATGTTCATATACATTACAATTCCTTTAACTACATATTAACTGCTTTCCTTAATATTCTTCCTGGTGATTTGAGAGCTCTCCCTCTTGAAAAAAACCCAACAAAAACAAACCCAACAAAAATCCTCTTTGAATTATTTTTTTTTCAGACTCGTCGGTCACACATATCCCTGTGCTGCTTTGTGTTTTATGTAATTTAAATAAACAGTTTGCACACTGCAGAATCCTCAAATTACGTGAAACCAAAATGCAAGCTATTTTGGGCCACATTCAAATTGTAAAAATTAGGGCAGGTACATCCAAAAAAGGGATTTGGAGATTGCCTCTAAAGAAGCACAGCTTGTACAAATGAGCAAATTACATTTTATGCAACAGATGTTGAGGAGGGAATTACAAATACTCCAGTTCCTGTTATATTAGTTCTGACTTGCCATCATTTCTCTTTAACAGTGCCATGCAGGGCTAATAATACAGAATAACACACCACATACATTATGACTGAAGTCTCTCTGCTGCCCATAAGAGGAGCTGTTATTTCTATTCCTCAAATAATTACTATGTTATTTTTATTCCCCAAAGTATAAAAATCTATTATATTTACTTTTTTCATATCAGTAACTCTTTTCATACACTGAAGGTATTTCCCTCCTAAAGATTGTCTGATGAATGGAATGCAGCCCATGGAAATATGCAGTCCCATTGCCTGAACTGATATAAAATTAAATGAGAGTGGAAACACACAAATGAGATTTATGATCATAAGGCATTATGGAATGGTTTTATCTTCACAGCTGCTCCTTATCCAGGTGCTGTTAAAAGCACTAAAAATATTCATAAAATTAAGTTAACTGTATCTTGATTTTGTGAAGGATTCTGAATAATGTGCTTTCATTAGCTTGATCATTTTATATGCTTCTGTCTTCCTAGTGTAAATTACTTCTTAGTCACAACTACCTGTTCAAACAACTCATAGAACAGCATTAACAGTGAACATCTCTTCTTACTGGATGAGCAATACTTTTTTCTGGGAGAGCTTCAGTTGGTTGAAGTGGGAGAAAAGAATTATCTTAATATATTATCTATAATTGCCTATTATATTCCTCAGCTCTAAATTTCTTCTAGTTATAATGAAGTCCATAGCATCAGTATGAGTTATCAACCAGTCTAACAATGTTACTTTTATAAAGTACAAAGATTAATTTAAACAAAAAGACTCTTGATCTTTTGTTCATGTCTAAATGGAGAAGCAATGTGATAAAAGATAAATCAATGTACTTTAGAGGTATGGTGATTTCCTATGAATATGCCAAGCAGGACATTCTTCTGAGTGTTTATATGAAGGCATTTGTATTAGCAGTGTTTGCACACAGCATAATACCAAACAAGTAAGTGTTGCTACTGGTATGTGGAAAAGAACTTTATTTTACTGGATTTGATATTCACTTAAATGGAGGATTAATAGAGTCCGTCAAAGCTAAGCCTGATGCAACTAACATTTCAATTTGATGTAGGATGTTGCTGCCTTATTTTTATAATGCTTTGAACACTTTTATTGAATTATGTATCTTCACTGGGCTTCAGTCTGCATTACAGAATCATAGATTTTTCAGAACAATCGATATTGGAAGGGATGTCTGAATTCATCTGGTCCAACAGCTCTACTTGAGCAGGTCCATCCAAAGCTGATTGCATATGATTATTATTTTAGTATTTCTAAGGATGAAGACTCCACCAGTGTCAGTACCCAGTTACCCTTACAGTAAAAAATTGTTTCCTGATGTTCAGAGGAAGCCTCCAGTGTTTGTGCCCCATTGCATCTGTCCTGTCACTGGGTACAACTGAAAGGATCTTGACTGTCTTTACACACTCCCTTGATCAAATTGTATTTGATATTGAGGTATTGATCAAATTTGCCTGAGACTTTGCTTCCCCAACCTGAACAGGCCAAGCTCTCTCAGCATTTCCTTACAGGAGAGAAGCTTCAGTCCCTTTACCATCTTCATGCCTTCTCTGACCTGTCTACAGTATGTTCTTGCCTTGTATTGAGGAGCCCAGAACTGGACACAACACTCTAGCTGTGTTCTCACCAGGGCTGAGTAGAGGGGAAGGATCACCTCCCTCAACCCGCTGTCCATAATTATCTGCTTTGGCGCGGGATACATCAACCTTCTCTGCTGCAAGGGTGCATTGTTGGCTTATAGTCACATTGTTGCCTACCTGTTCTGCCAAGCTATTTTCCAAATGATTCGTTTCCAGATGATTGGTGTACAACATGTACTGGTGCACTTGTTGAACTTCATGAGGTTCCTGTCAGGACAGTTCTCCAGGCTGTTGAGGTCCATCTGGACGGCAGCATGACCCTTTGGCGTATCAGCCACCTCTCCCAGTTTTGTGTCACCTGCAGCTTTGCAAAAGGAATACTCTGCCCTGTCATTCACATCATAAGTGAAAATGCTACAAGGGACTGGACTCCTGGTAGACACCCACTACCTGTAGTCTTCCAGCTAGGATTTGTGCCACTGATCATTACCCTGTGGGCCAGGACATTCAGCTTTTGTTCAGTTTGCCTTACTGTCTGCTCATCCAGCCCATGCCTCAACAGCTTCTCTGGGATGGTCTTAAGGGAGAAACTTAAAATCTTCACTGAAGTTAAAGTAGACAATATCCATTGCTCTCCTATTGTCTACCAAGTCAGTAAGATATTTTTGGCTAGAAAAGAGACATGGTCTTTTTGTTGAGCTTGGATTATTGTGGCTTAGAACAGTTGAGTAAGACTTGAAAATGAAACTTTGATAGAGGAAGATGCAGAGTAAGCTATAAAAAGAGATAAGACAATGCCAAAAATAAGAAATTCTTCTGCACAAGAAGAAGTGTTCTTCTAATGTAATTTGAAGAAATTTATGGATTTAGCCTACACAGAGATTCATAGAACTGGTAAAGGGCTATATGGAAAATCTTTGCCCAAGTCCTTCTTAAATCTGGCAATGAAAAATGCTTTGAAAAAGCTGGGAATAAGATGTGTTGTAGATATCTATGAAATAAAGCAATTCTCAGGGAGTCTCCTAGTTACAGCTTTCCTTTGCAGCTGATGTCCTGAAGTACAAGTCTTGTCTTTTCTACTTAGAGAGCTCTCTGGATATGTCGTAGGATTATTTACCACTAGTGCATTTTCAAGCCAGTGGGAAAAGAAATGAAAAAGCTGTAAAAGAGCTACAGATAATAACAATTCCACAAAATACGCCCCAAAACCAAACAAACCAAACAAAGCAAAACAAAACAAATAAACAAAACCCAAAACAAACAAAAAACCCCATCCTGCAAACCAAACCAAAAATTACACCAAAGTGCAAAGTTTGCATTTCTAGTATGTGCTTGAAATCAATCATCACATTTTGTTGAGGTGCCCTAGAAATGTTAATAGAGATAGAATTAACTAAAGCCTTCAGAAATTATGCTAAAAAAGTATTGAAATTATTTCATAATTCCATGAAACCCTCCTAGAATTCTGCATTAATATGAATCTATATTAAATTCAGCAAAACCTTTTCAGAAAAGTCTGACCTTGTGGTACTCTTAAACAAGAAATCTTGTCCCATGTTATCTTTAGATATTAGCTAAGAGCCCAGTGGTTCTAACTGTTGCCATGACCAAGGAAAGCATTCAAAAGTCTGAAAGGAACAGGGTATATTGCAAAATTGTTTCACACTTGCACACTGAAATAGCTTCTTTCAAGTTAGTTTTTCTCCCCTGCCTTAATTTATCAGTTTCTTTTATCGCTTCTGTTCACTTACTTATGTTAGTCTTCTGTTAGCTTTCTCTGTAAAGGATTTGACATAAAACACTCACATGAAAGATACATGTATTCTATAGCGTTAAGTGCTGCATAATTCTGCCCTTTATAGTGTCTCAAGGTAGTTGAAATGTAAACCAATAAAGCCAATGCAAGTTGGTTCTCTACATGAGTAACACTGACTTCAAGTACACCCCTCTTGATTTACAAAAACCAAGGTTGTTTTTAAAATATGACACATGTAAGCAAGAGGAAGAAGAATGGTGCACAGTAGCAGATAAATCTCAAGAATTTTCTTTTAAACTCTATTTTTGAAAACTGAGCTAGTGAGGGGATAATTGTTGCAGTCTGTTTCTCAGCAACTAGTACTGTCAACAGTACGCAGAAGTTTTCCACGTCACGGAACAATGAGATAAAGAGAAGAATAAATGCAGTAAAACCCCTAGGCTAGCATGAGAACATGAGGAAGAATTAGTATAACTTACTATAGAGATATTTGATTCTTTCATTCCAGGTATTCAGTCTTACATATAAGGTAAAGGTGGCAAATTGAATACTAAATATGTTTGTGGATGCTCTGGATTAGAAGGGCTGGGGACAGCAAATCTTGAGTAACAAGTATGTTTTGTGACTTACTGACACAGAAGTAGTTCAGTGAAA
Organism: Cettia cetti; assembly: GCA_013401135.1. Taxonomy (NCBI): domain Eukaryota; kingdom Metazoa; phylum Chordata; class Aves; order Passeriformes; family Sylviidae; genus Cettia; species Cettia cetti. The sequence continues at coordinate 13,131 of VZUI01075209.1, forward strand.
GTTCCACATAGAAGTCTTCTGGGAAAGAACTCGTTAAAAATATTTTTTTTTAATGAAAGATCAGAAAAATCCTACTATAGTTATCTCTGAATTCCCGAGGTTTTTCTCAAATCTGAAACATCATCAATCAATTCTTTCTATATTGGAAAGCTGGAAATACTTCAGTGGTATAGAATGCGGTAGAGTAGTCAAACCTAGAAGATAATGTTTTCATTTGAAGATAACACTTCAAAATTGAACTCAGGGGTAACAGTATAAGAAATTCTCCTGAGGGAGACCAAGGTTCCAAATAGTCTGTCATTGTAGGCCATGAGAGACTCCAAATATTTCAGAAAGCAAATAGCATAAAGAAGGCTTTATTGTCTAATTCTTAGTACCTTTTATAAGGTGTTCCAATACAGACTTAACATGATTGGTGAATAGGAACACCTCTCTAGTCCCATTGGTGGAACTGGAGAAACACAAACACAGCTGTACAGGATTATTTTGAGGAAGGATAGTTGTTTACTAAGATTGTTTTGAGAAAAAGCTCTCCCGAGAAATCTTTCTTTGGGAAGAAATCAGCAGCTACTAGCAGGCTAAAATCTTTCAGACTCAGAAATAACAAGCCCACAATAGTCTAGTATTTTGTCTCTGACAGTGGCTGGAGAACGTTCAAGCCTGACCATATTCTGCAGTCTAGAGTCAGTTGTGATTTATTTACCCTGAGTATCTGTGTCCATATCTGCTGTCACAGATAGCAGGGAAATCTGAGGATCCAAATACATATGAAAAGTTACTGCCTTTAGAGTGACTTCCATGCTCTCTGAACAGCACACTATAACATTCCCCACTTATGTGACAACACAGGCTAAATATTACAAAGAGCTTCTTTTGAATTAAAATTATTTGAACACATATTTCCAAACATTTGCATAATAGTGTAACTAGAAGAAAATTATCTATTCCTGTTTCCCATGAATATTCACCAGTTTGTTTCGTTCAGTTTCTTAAGGCCTGATACTTCTACCCCTGAGACAAAGTTCTTTCTTTAGTTCTTCCTTGGCTAGAGGGGGAGATACATGTGTTCTTGAGACATACAGCTGCCAACAGGTTATACTCTTTGGAACGATCTCAGGATGCCTGAGCTTCTTGCCCTTATTTTGTAACTTGAATATTTTATGGTTTCTCAACATTTAACTTGACTTTTAATATTGGTGAAGTTTAGAAAGTGATAGAAACTTAAATCAATGGTGTTTAGATGTAAGAAAATGTACTGTTTGGGGGATTTTTTTGGCACAATTTTCTAAAGTTCATCAGGGCAGCTATAAAGTCCCTTTGATTGGAAGAGACTATAAATAGCTAGATTTTCGTAAGTTTTTGAAAGCAACCCACATTCCCACCCTCAACCTTCTTCTACAGATTCTGTTAGTATTTGCAAAATCTTTTCTTATGAAAAACTGAACCCTTTCAAGTTCTTAGTCTTCAGGCTTTGTACTTCAGTATGAAAATACTGATACACATTGCTAGAAACACAGCTATACTCACCTTTATATTATCTTAAAGAAAACTTCTCCTCAGAAAGGATCACTGACTTTTTTGACTCTTGATGTAATATTTTCCTTTATATTAGCAATTGATGAAATTATATCAAAAGAGATGGAATTGATTCAAATGATAGAAATTATGTAATACAGTTCTGAGTCAAGGTCCAGCACAGGATCTAGCCTTCTCTTGTTAAACTCTGATAAAGAGGGGTAGTAGAGGAACCTTTCCCCTGTGAATTTTACCTTTCCTTGTGAATGAAAATGTTACATATAATCCATTTGCCTGGATTTTTTTTTTGGCTCATTTTTAATGAGCCAATTCTCCCATAAGCTATTGAGAACGATTGAAAAAGAAAATGAAGTGCATTCAGATTTCCAGAAACAAGTTGCAGTATTAAAAGTTCCTGTCTCTATTTTTCTGTAATAGCAATACCTTAACAATGTGCCCTAAATACATGACTAGAGATTACTTTAATTTGAAAATCCACACTGGTTCAAAAGAGGTGTGTTATTTACTTTCTGAACTGGTTCCTGAATTACTGATGTATGATGCCAAAAGGTAAATTATTTTGAGCTAGGTTTATTTTGAATTTCCTTGCATTTTAATTTGAATTTACTTGCATTTTTTGTCTGACAGAGGATTTCACATTCATCTCTTTTCTTCATTTTGAGGATCTTACTCTTTTAATAATTATGTTGCCTAATGCCCTAATCTGTTTATTACAGTATAACTTAGCTTTAACAATGCTGCTTCTGTTCAAAATAAACAGATTTGGTATGTCTGTGAAATAGACTTATGTATAGTAGGATGTTTTACCATCTAGAAAAGCTCGGAGGTTTCTAAATGCTTAAGAAATTATAATGCCAGTAGATTTAGCATTTGTATATCTGCAGGCTCATGCTTATTCAGTTGTATCAAGGCAGCTTAAGCTAATATCTAATCTTCTTATGGAATAGTTCTTCCTGTAACAACAACAGGATTGTGCATAACAAGCTTGAATAACCGTGTGGCTCTACTGTTGTGTGAAAGGGAGGGAAGGAGGAGTTGCCTAACTTTTTTTTTCTTTACCAAATATTTGATTATCCTTGCATAGGACAGCCCAAGAGTCTTGCTTTGGTGCCATGTATTCAACTAATACAAACCAAGAAGTCATGAAGGAATCATTGTCCACCCTGTTGCTCTCCTTTATGACACTTATCCATCAAAGCAGGAATTAAACAAAAGTGGCTGAAAATTATTTTGGTGCTATATTGAGCTTAGGTATATATGACAATGGAAAAAACTGGATTGCATTTAGTTATCCATATATTAGAAAGGAAAATGAGTAAAAAAATAACGTTTTCCTGAAAAATGACATTAATTACATGCTGATACTCTGTTTCTGACAAAAAAACCCCAAACCTACTTATGAAGCATGAGGCAGAAATCTAAACGGCATTATTTTATTTCAATTCATGCTTTGTAGAAAAAAATTAGGTAACTTAGTTGCATGCAGAGATTCAACTCACTGCTCATTTTGCTCATCACTTTCAGTTGTACTCCATTTGTAGAATTCCCTTAGGCTTCAAGGAAAAGTGTGCATCCTCTCTAGTGGAACTGATAATCCAAAGGAGTTCATCACTAAAGCAGCAACATGTGCTGCTAGAAATCTAGAAAGAATTACAAGGGGTGGTGTAGGGAGAAAACAGTGTGGGGAATTGGGTAGCTTTGGCATTTGGGGAATGCAAAAGACTCAATAAATTTCTCTCTTGTGCATTTCATTGATCTCATTGATGAGCTGAAATAACATCACAGCAAAGAATAATCTACCTTCTCATCTACCTCCAGGTAGTGCAGCTATAAGTGTCCAGGGAGAAAGCCAATAACTTTCCTGTGCAGCTCCTGATCAGGTTCGTTTTGATCTTGTAAAATAAAATTACATAATCTTGTCCTCCTTGTTGCTTCATATACAAACCCTGTGGGGTTTTTTTTCTGTCTCTGTTTTATACATCCATACTTATTTTTTGACTGTGCTGAAACTATACTAAGTAATTTTATTCTAGGATGTCAAGTTATAAAATTGTTAAATATCATACTTAAATTGAGAAACGAGAGCATAGTATGAATTTTCATGGGTTTTTTTGTAAGCTGTACTACTTTGATGGGAAGTCATAGGTTTGTGATAAAACTGATTATTTCTTTTATTAATGAGAAATGTGAAACACAAGATATATGTGTGTTTTCTAGTGTTAGATAAGAAAGGGAAATATCATGCTATCTATGAAGTAACTTAAATCCTTTTTTCTTTATTCAAAAATGTGAAAAATAAAATCAAAGACTTTGTTTATCTATTTGTGGTAGAATTCCAAGAATTTTTTCCCATTTGTCATACAAATCCAAACTGAATTTTTCACGTTCTTGTAGAAAAAAAAAAATTCATACAGTGCCTTGAAATGTTCAATGTAGAAATTTCTCAGTGTAGGATAACTTCCAAGAAAAATACTGACACTAGAAAGACGGGTTTTTTGTTAAATGCATGTTTTGCATATCTTGTTCATAATTTTTATTCAGATTAAGATTTTTTTCCTCTACCCAATGCATAATTAATATAGCAAAGTTATTTAAAAAAAAGCAGACAAGAAGCCTTCTGAAAGCAGATATTTAACATATTTTTTTCTCTTCTTCTTACTATGCACTAATCAGACATCATTTTGCATGTAGGGTCTCCTTAATTTAAATAAAACACAGTCTCAAGGTGCAAAAAATGAACATCTTCACAATTATTTCTTCATATAACCAAACTTACTTTCAGTAAAATATGACTTGATTTTCTCTTAAAAATAATTTACCAGGTTCACTCAGGTTGTTTCATTTTGTTCATAATTCAGTTGGGCATGTAAACAGTTTAGAAGGCTGCAGAAAACTTATCAATAAACTTTGGAATCCTAGAATAACTGTGTTTAGAGTGCCTACAGAAAAGCTATTTGCAGCTTGCCTGACCTCTCATTCATGTAGTATTACTGCATCTATCTCTTTTTCTTCCAGCTTTTGTTCCTTTATTTCAAACACACTTAATTATATTTTATTCTTATCACCCCATTGAAGGGAAAGGATAATAACAGATCCATTAGACTTTATTACACTGATGATAAAAGCCAGAAGTTCTAAAGGAATATTTACAAGATGAATAAGTTTTATTTGGAAGTATGGCTTCTTGGATCTTGTCATATCCTAATACATCTTCAGAGCTGTAACTAAAAATCAGCAAATGGTCCTAATCTGTTAAATATGCAAGAAAACTATGACAGAGGGATTAAAATGATAGTCAAACTCCCTCTATTTGTCATTTAAAAAATTATTAATTGCTCTAGGCTATTCATTGTTATTAGTAGTTGAGATCTTTTTATTTCTTTGCAGTTTGCAACTCAGATATCTTTCTCAAATTACTTTCTGTGGGATGATTACAAATATAATTAATGATTATTTTTTCTTGAACTTCCAAAATTCAAAGAATGAAATCTTTGAATGTTGCTATTTTTGATTCCTATTTCATATTAGATAAATGAGAATTTAGTATCCAAATAGAACAATAGTTGCATGCATACTTCTGCAAATCTGGGCTCATAATTATTAGAGAGAAAAGAGGGGCAACGTATTTACCAAAGATGGACCAACCATGCTGTGAGAGTTTAAATGCTGGAACACACTAGTATAAAGATTTTTTTTTTTTTTTGAGGACCTATTATAGCTTCCTCTTTCCTTTCTAATAATTAAAAAATGAACAACTTTTTAATAACAATGAAAAAAACCACCAAAATTGATTAAATTATCATCTTTTTACATAGCACATGATGAACCATTCAACTTAGTTCAAGAAGGAATAAAGGATATAGAAAAATGGATTAAACTGGCACCATGTTTGTTCTTTATATGGAAAATGTAAATATTGTTAATTCTAATTAAAATACAATTATTCTTCTAAATCCTTACAAGGTAAGTCTATCCATAGCTTAGGATAGCTATGGAGGGCCTCCACACTGGCAGTGTATTCTGTATCTGTTAGGAGCAGAATTTCCTCTGACAGAAGGTGAACCTGGCCATTGTCAGCAGCGTGGTGCTACACTAGATGAATTGCCAGGCTAGTAACTTTCTTCTTATGTTGCAAATAGGAGAGATGCTTTATAGGATTATAAGGAGATAATAGGATGATATAGTGAGAAATCTTCTGAGGTGATAGAGGTCAGTTGGCTTAAATTTTCTTTCACTCTTGGTGTTAACTGAATATATGGGATGCACATCTGAAAGTGTAACAGTGTCAGAAGAAAGAACAGATGTCAGATTATTTTTGAATTTCTGCAGAAGTTTTATAAAGTTCTTGAAACCTTTTGAAGTTTTCCAAGGTTTGATTCAAATTACAGTGGTTGCAAATTCTATCACTTTTATGTTGCTCTCTGTTATTTTGCCTCTCTTTTATATATATATATATATATATTTATTTTTAGTATAATGCTTGAGTCCTGAGATCATTTCAGGGACGTTATATGTATTTCAGTTTTGTAGACCTCCACATTTCCTAGCTTTTCTTTCCTGACAAGTTCCATCATGCTGACCTATTGTTCCTATTCACTTTAACTATATGTATGCTGTGCTTCTTAGCAGTGCACCAGAGATATAATAGGGTTTTTTTTTCTCATCTTTGCAAGGCACAGCTGAAAAATTGGGCCCAACTGTATCGTGTCTCAAAAGCTTATATAATCTCAGCTCATTGTTAGTGTAATATAGAGTCTTGTAGTATAATTTTGTGTTTCAGTGAGGTTAATTCTAGTCTTTCATTAAACTGCCATTGTGATCTAAGCTTCTAATGGAAATTTAGAAATATTTCATCACCTGCATATTTTCAGAACCATAGCTATTAGACCAGAAGTGATAGTTTCTTGCATAGGCATGAACAATTCTTTGAACATTTATACTGATTTTTTTTTAAATTTTTAAATTTGAACTACATAATATTTGGATTTTATGTTTAGAAATGAGATTCCCCCTAATCTTTTGCTGTCTAGAAAAGAACTCAAGTTCCTTAAAGCAAGTTTCTTAACATGAAAGTAAACTTGACTAGTCTTACTAATACCAAGAGTTGGAAAATACCATCAGGACCTACAATTAGGGAAGGAATGAAAGGCTTTGAGATGTTCAGAATAGCAAAGACAAGTCATGAGAAGATACAGAATTTGTGACTAGAACAGAGAAGTGAGTCAGATGTGAGGCCAGTAAGTGAAAGTGTATCACTGGTTTCTTTTGTTGAAGAGGCATCATAACACAGATGTGGAACAAGTGCTCAAAACAGAATCCATAGCTGTGATGGTTCCTGCTGTACTTTTGTGAAGCTTAGCTTTTTTTATTTTTCTTTGCTCCTTCTTGGGCATGTTGCCCCCATTTGGCATCACATTCTCTTGGGAGAGGAGGAAGGAGTATGGAAGATGTGGTTCCATGCAGTGTGATGTTGCAGATCTGGGTAGGCAGGAAGATAAGATTAGGAGAGCAATCCACATTCCCTAAGGCATTCGTTATGAATGCTGCTGTTAGTAATATAAGCAGATGCTGCTACTCATTAATGTCTCAGGTCCTGGGTTCTGAATTGTTAAAGCTCTGTACCAGATGCTCAGCAAAAAATATTCCTCAAGAGGAAGGGCTGTGACAAACCTGGGCACTGGTCTGTTTATGCTGTGGTCCAAAGTGGCTCTAGCCTCATAGTCTTGCTGGAAATGATGGGGTTTTTTGAACATTTTGACATGCCAGGAACTGTACTTTCTCTAAAAATGTGCACTAAAAATTAACATAAAATGAATGCGGAAAGTAGAAAAAAAAAGGCCAAGAATTTGGGCAAAGATGGATATTATTCTTGTCAAATTGCATCAAATTCACACTTGAGCTTAATTGTACTTAATGGCTCAGAAGGAGGCTCTAGTCTTAGTGACTGACAGAAACCCAGTGACTGTGACTATTAAAAATAAATTCTTAGGTTGAGTCCAATTTGAATTAGAATAAACAATCTCTTATTTTCTTATTAAATGATGAAGGTTTTAATGAGCTCAGACACAGGGATGAGTTAGTGAACAACTCCTTTACAATAGAGTCCAATTATTATGATATAAATATTTTGTTGCTCAACACACACAGTTTAAATATGAGTCTAATAAATGGTTTCTGCTCCTTGCATGGTCAGTGGAGAGATTCCTGGTAATTTCAAGGACATTTAACTTCCTCTAGACACTATAGTAAATTTCCAAGGGTGTTTTGTCTTAAAACATACAAAATTAACAGTAATTAAATAATTCTAGAAGCCTCTAAATCTTAAAATTTTTTCCCAATTATGGAGAATCTTTGTTTAAGAATGGTGGAAAAGTAACAACTTCATATTCCTGTTACTCATCAGAAAGTGCTCAATTTCTTAATTTATGGAAAGACTCACTTATCTTCATCCCTCAGAACCTTGAAGTATCTGGCTGTGTTCTGTCAATTACTGCATCTCCGTTGTCATTGGAATAGTAACAGATTAAATCACATTTTTGGTGCTTTCTTCTAACATTAGCTTTAGCTTTGTAAAAGGATGTGAATCTATTACATGTACGATTTGGGTAAGGTTTTGCTGAATGACACTTGCTGATCAAAAAGCAAAATAGTGCATTAATAGTCATCATACATTATGTTCTCAAGCTAATCTATTCATAGGATTTCAGCTGAAGATCGTTTAGCTTCTCAGTCAGTCTTTAATTACTTCAGAGGCTTACAAGGAATCTATGAATCTAATAATTCAGGGGGCTTGAAACTGGATTATTCAAGGATTATTGGTTGTCTGCAGTTACTTGTAATTAGCCACCTTAGCCACAGTATTTGGCTTTTTCTGTCTCTAGGGGAGAGAACCTATCTGCCTTAATATTGCACAGGACTGAGACTCAAGTCCTGTTAGCTTAGCTCTCTGAGCTGTGAGTAGAGCATACTTTAAAAGGCACTTGACTTATCTGTGTCTAAGTTTCTCTGTTGGTAGCAGTGGAGATGACAATGCTAAACCTTCTTTGTAAAACATTTTGTGAGTATTGGGAAAAGCTCTGCATAGGACAAAGGACTTTTTTATTACATATAGTTAGCAGAAACAGATCAACTAGGACAAACATTTAAACAGAGAAAATCAATACCACAATAAACTTGATGCATATAAACTACTCTTGATAAGAAATTTATATCAATGTTAATGAGGCCAATCTCAATTAAGGGGACAGTTGATGTCAAAAGTATTTTTAGCTGCTGATAGAAGCTAATTTATCATCCATCACTGTACTATATGAGAATCACAAATATTATGCATTAAATCAGTATTAGGTGTAAATGTTATAAGAACCCAGAATGTATAGGCCAGCACTGATGCTCTTGCATAGCCTGTATTTATAACTTCAACAAACAGTCAGCTCACTGCTGTAGTGTGTGCACTTCATGCAGGCTATATGGTTCAGTGATTCTTTCTAAGAACATTTTTGGTTGAACTACCTCAGCACATGAGAGATGGTAATGAAGCAAGGAAAAGGGGTAGCTGATCCCACCTGAATTGATTGATGTACAACGGAATTTTCTTTAACTATGAGGCTGTCTATTAACTGGTGGAAAGTACATATTATTTGCTGCACAGCTGTCTTACCAACACATTGCCATTTTTTGTCTGCATAAGATGTAAAAAAACATAAAGCTACCTGATATCATCTGAGGAATAGATAAGCTTGGCTGTCTGCTAGAAACTAATTGTATGTTTAGAATTTTTGAATTACTAAGGACAGAGGAGAGATAGTCAATTAAACAGATGTAGAACTCAAAGCCAACGAGGCAATTACTTATTTTTCAGTGATTTGAGCCACCAGCTTGCCAAACTGTAGAGTAATATCATCTTCTGAAACAAAATAATTTTTTCTGAGCATTTTTAAATTAATCCTTCTTGTTCTTTCTTATAGTGTTAATCCTCTTTGGCAAGTTTAGCCTTTTCTTTCTCAGTGTCTAAGCAGAATTTAATAAAGCCAATAGATTACACAAAGATAATATACATCTTGTTATTTATGATGTTTTCTGTATGGTTTTTAAGCATGTACTACATGTATTTATTCTCCAAATAGCTCTCCTAGTTTAATAGCCTAATTCATTACAGATGCTAGCTTTTCATCTTCTGGAGAAAAGTCATGAAGCAGTGTAAAGCAAAAAAAAAAAAAAAAAAAAAAATCTGTTAAATTCACAGATTAAATCTGTAAAATGGAATCACAGAATCACAGCATCATAGAGTATATCAAGTTGGAAGGGACCCATAAAGATCACTGAGTCTAACTCTCTGATCCTTGCAGGACTACCTAAAATTAAATCTGATCATGAGTATTTTCCAGACACTTCTTGAACTCTGACAGGCTTCGTGCCACAACCACTTCCCAGAGGAGACTTCCAGTGATTTACCACTCCCTCAGTGAAGAACCCTTTCCTAGTGTCCAACCTGAATTTCCTCAGATGCAGCTTTATTCCATTTCCTCCTGTCCTATCACTGGTCAACAGAGAGCATCTGCCCCTCCAATTACGCTTCTGGGGAAGGTGTAGGGACTGCAATGAGGTCTTCCCTCAGTCTTCTCTTCTCCAGGCCCAACAAACCAAGTGACTTCAGCCAGTCCTCATATGGCTTCCCCTCCAGACCCTTCAGCATCTTTTAGAACTCCTTTGGATGTTCTATCAGAGCTATCAGAGCTGCCTTTGAGGCATCTAAAACTGCCCCCAGCACTGGAGGTGAGGCTCCAGTGCAGGGCAGAGCAGGACAATCCCCTCCCTTGCCCGGCTGGCCATGCTGTGCCTAATGCACCCCAGGACATGCCTGGCCCTCCTGGCTGCCAGGGCACAGTGGCTCATAGTCAGCTTGCCATTCACCAGGACTTCAGGTTCCTTTCTGTGGGGCTGGTCTCTCATTCCCCAGTTTCTAGGTATAACCAGGATTTTCCAATCCCATGTGGAGAATCCAGCACTTGCTCTTGCTGAATTTTATGCACTCATGTAAAATTGTTGAAGGCTCAAGATTGGACTTCCAAAGTTTAAACTGTGAACTGCTATTGTCTAGGACAAGATTTCTCTCTGGATAGTCTATGGATATTTTGCATGGCATGTAATAACTGACTCTTATGTCCCTAATGGACACTACAGGAGAGAAAGACTTTCTGTTCTGAACACTAGAAATGTCTGTTGCCTTTGTGTTGTGTCATCACATAAACCCAAAATTTATCTCTCTTTATAATGAAACAAAAAATTGTTCCTCTATTTTGCATGTTATTAAGTGACAAATATTTCACTTAATTTAAAGATTTAAAAGCCTGCCTAGTGCAAATATGTCATGGGCTTAGAACAGCCATGGAATAGGAACTTGATTTCATTTTAGGTACTGAACAAGTGGAAAATAGAAATACTGCCTTTCAGAAAATTTACAATTCAGGTGTAAGACTACAGATAAGAAAATAAATTCTCAGGACCAGAGGGGAATAATGTTAGTGTGAAGAATGGCAGTCACAGCGTACCATGCATATTGCTAAAGTGGAGTATTATCTTTATATAGACTTGTAATGTAAGACAGGAGAATGACAGTGTAGGGGCTTTTCCCATTTATGTCAGGGTATAGTATAAGGAGTTGATACTGATTTATGAGTCTTACAGAGCTTGAAACTTGACTTTCCATAACCTGCTCCTCTGAGGCAATACAGTAAGCAGCTTTTTAAATAGAACTAGTAGCTCTGTGTATTTCACTGAAGGATGATTAAGACTAAAGATTCTGAATGCTAGATTAACATCTGTTTCCCTGGTGCAATCAGATAGATCCTCTGGGCTTTCAAGGTTTGGATGCAAAATGTAATCCTCTTTTTTAGGATTTTTATTTGCTTGGTGAGAGTTTAGTTACAGGTATCTTGGTGGATGAATAATGTCTGTAGTTTTGATGTATATCTATTTTTCATCTTGAAATATGGCTACAAAATCTGTAACTTTATTGTTTTGAACAAATGAATTTTCAAAAAAAAATCAGTTCATATTCAGAATGAAAAGTTGATGTATTCTAGATTCTCTTATGTGATGAGATAGAATAAACACCAGGATGTGGATGAAATGTATAAGTAAATAATCATCTTGCTTACCAATTCTGCTAAGTGCCTTCACCTTATAATGAATGGTATGGATGATGAGGAAACTCAGCATCAGTCTGGATAAGCCTGTATGTGCTGTTATCACTCTGTTAATTCACTTTGTTTACAACTTTGAGATAGTCACTTTTAGGAAACTCATCCATACAGGATAGTGAAGACAGTTTCTGTGCTGCTTATTGTTACATCTTTCCCAGTCTTTACAAGATTGGACAATGTCTGGTGAATTCATTTAAGTGTTGATTACACTGTCATTGTGTGTCCTCTGGAGGTTTTTTTGCAGGAGAATGAGATGATCAATGTGGAGTACTGTTGAATAGACTTAACTAGATAGCAACATGGCACTTTTTTGGAGGAGGAGATTTCATTTAAATATACTACCAAATGTGTTCTTCCTAAATGCGGAACTGATGATTCCTTTTATTTGGCTTTTGTTTCTTGAATGTGTCATTTAGAAAATTAACAGAGATCTGTTTGCTGGAACTGTGGTTTGTCTGGCTGAGCACTCAAGGCATTGTAGTGTTTTTTATATTCTGCAAGGTTTTCTTCCTTCATTGTTTGATACTTCTGTATTTTGGCTGCCCATCTTTTATAAAACATCCTTTTTATGGAAAGAAACCAGGAAATCAGAATCACAACCTGTAAAATCAATTCAAACTGGATGGAAAAGTTTTCATGACAAACTTTGCATTAACTTCCCAGTCCAGCACTCCAGTCTCTTGCAGTTGTTCCCTAGTTGCCTTGTACTTGTACGCTGTCTGACAGCAGCTGGAGTACTGCTTAATTGCCATGCAGATGAGGAGAGACACTTTTCATACACAGTGTGCTTCCCTTAAGATAGGAGCATGTATCTTCAAGCATCTAAGATAAAGAAAAATAATTACTATCTCTACCTGTTTATATAGCAGGTAAAGATAAAAAGATTTAAAACAATCAGTGGTAGTGTCAGCTTTGGGAACAAAAAAGTACCCAAGACTTCCCCCAACACCTAAGTAATTGCATATTTTAAAGGAGATAGAATTTGCTGGAATTATTATGAGAGTTTTATGTTTTAGTGCCTGATCGTTGTTAACTAGACATCTGGAGTATTTCCCTGTAGTCTGTGGCTTCAGAATTTACAGCGATGTAAGAACTAAATTTGACTTTAGAACTTTTACATTTAAACCTTTTTAATTCTCTTGCACTGTTGCTCCTCCTAAATATGCAAGTCTTTTCAGCTGCCAGCATTTGTGAACTCCTTCAGAAAAGGCACTTAGTGTGTGAGGATGATGTATATATTTTATTATCTAATTGAATAGCTATGTTTGGAATTACTTAAGAGAGAGTAGATTGCACTGAAATCTTTTCTGCCTGACCTGGACATCACTTTAAATGAGCTTCCATATAGAGAGTCAGTCATTCTTGTAGGTAGATGCTACTGTAAAAAGGTAAAAAGGAGGTGAAGGTTGCAGTTTGTGGTCATGTGAGTAAGAAATGGTGACATTATTAAAGATTTTCATATGTTAGGTATAAAGCTCTTAAAAACAACACCAGAAACAAGGAAATATTAGGGATGGTGTATTTTTAAAAAGATGGGCAGTTAGTTCACTCTTAAGAATTTTTTTTCAGCATCATGAATGTAAGAAGTATGGACAACACCTGAAGCTTAGTCAAAAAATCCCACTTTCACCCTTAATTTTAAGACATATATTAAATATTTTAAAAAAATAAAGTGGTAAGTTAACAATGCTGTGGTCTGGATAAAGTATTATTAACACCAGAAATATTAGTAGAAACATTTTTATTTCTAAAGACTGTCATTTCAGCTGGAACATAAGGTATCTTGGTTACTGTGTTGCAGCTGCAAGTGCTGGTTCATTATCATCATAATAAGGAGGGCACTCACACTGTAGAACACCACTTAAAAATGCCATTTATTGTAGCTAAGACTGTAAAGGAGAAGATCTTTTGAGATTTTACAGAATTTTCTTAAAAGAAAACAGTTCTATTAATTAATTCAACTATAAAAAAAAAAAAAAAAGTGATGTTTACATGAGAACTTCTGGCGCTTTTGCCTTAATACAATCCCTGTACTGAGTAGCTGCCCACGGGCTCCTGTGTTTGCCTGGGTGTGCTGAGGTTCTCCTGCAGCCAGGGGATGCACACAGCACTGCTGAGGTTCTCCTGCAGCCAGGGGATGCACACAGCACTGCTGAGGTTCTCCTGCAGCCAGGGGATGCACACAGCACTGCTGAGGTTCTCCTGCAGCCAGGGGATGCACACAGCACTGCTGAGGTTCTCCTGCAGCCAGGGGATGCACACAGCACTGCTGAGGTTCTCCTGCAGCCAGGGGATGCACACAGCACTGCTGAGGTTCTCCTGCAGCCAGGGGATGCACACAGCAC